>JARYHS010004602.1:0-38015 GCA_031002005.1 Vandiemenella viatica
ATCGATAAATCGGTCATCTAAATATCTTCGATAATTTCTGTGTTACACCGTACAAATAACTACCTTGAAGATGTAAAGAACAAACATCAGGGTGTCTTGAATACCTGCTGAAACTAAGAATTGATTCAAGTGTTCTGGTTTTGAAACAGCATATTGAAAAATTAAGTAAAATGTCATGTATATCTCCCCACAGATTCAAAACGAAATCATTTCCCTGTGCGGCTGGTCGTTAAAAATGAAATGTTTTGGCAGATGAGTCGTGTGATATAGCTGGGAAAGAACAGCTTTCCATAAAAATAGTTTTACTGACGAAGATAAAATACAATCCGCCAAATATCTCTCAGATTCGTAGAACCGATGGATTTAAATGACAAATTATAGCATTAGAATTCGACAGGTATTTGAAAACGAAGGACATGGGCCTAATAGGTTGTGTTAGCCATGGATGTGAAGTGTGTTCTACATTGGCGGGTGATATTGATGGGGTTCAAACTTTTTTAAAGAGAAAATATAAAAAAAGCCTTGTATTTTCATTGTGAAAGCCACAGACAACATGATTGTAAATAATTTAAATCAAATTACAGAAATATGGAACACAATTTGAACCACAGAGTAAATCATAAACTTTTTACAGAGAATGTACGTGCCAAATATTTCACCTTTATATGAGACCCACTGGTCTCAAAAATATACGTGTTTTGCTATTTTTAACAAGAATTTTGAAGACATTGTCAAAGGGCTTTCGAATGTTTCTAGGGAAGAAAATGATGCGGCGAGTAAAGGTGCTTACCAGTTATAGTGCGCTGCTACAAGTCAGAATTCATTATATGCGCTGGATTGAATACTCAGGATTACTGGATCCTGTTGCCACTGCATAAAAATCAAAGACGATCAACATGGGAGTAATGTCTGTCATAAAAGATAATCGCAGCGACGCAAAAATGGAGAGCTAAATATTTTAATCACATCTACCAGTACTGCAGCTGCCATTGAAACTGATTTGAAAGTCCGGCGCATTGTATCTGTCCAACAACGTCGTCCCAATCACCCTGCTCAATTTCTATACTATTTTTGAAAGGAATCTATTTTCGTACCTTATTTAAATTCCTTGATAGCTTCTCTGGATCAGTGTTTTAGGATTATACATTGCACTTTTACACGCTTTGTTTCAAATTTAACTCTAAATAGTCAACTATAGTAAGTATTTAGTGTTAGATCAAGTTACATGTATCTCAGAAAATCACGTCAGTTTGAAAAATAATCTGTTTATCTAATAAGCGTTGAAATTATCACTTTATTTGCAAATAATTTCATATATAGCCAGCAACCGAGAAAGCGCTTTCTGCCTCCTCATTCGTTGGTTTGATTGAAATGGTCATAAATAAAAAACTTTTTGAAAAACTTAACAGCTTTCTGCACTTTTTTGAGATCATCATATCTGGGAATCACATCAGTATGTGGAATATCCAGTGCTACTGTCATGCTTTGTGCTTCAATTGTGGCGTCCACGTCTTTGTGGTATACATCGGAGTGAAAGTTTTTTCTATGCTCTCAATTTCTTTCAGTGGTTTTTTTGGGGGGTCGGGGTATAAAACATCGACAACTGCCAATTGGTGCTGTGTGAAAAGTACAATTGCAGATACGAAGGCAGAACGTTTTCCATGATGCTTGTTCCATTAGATCTTTTGCCGATAACAACAGTTTCAACAGCAACACTAAAGTCTGTCAGTCGTTCCTTGACCAAACTGATGCAATGCTCCGTGGTGCACGAACCCTGTATTGTAAGCAAGCTGATATTAAAATGTATTTCTTTGCGGTGAACATAACCCCGAGTCCACACGTTTGACACTTGCCGAAAACTCCAAAACTTTACAAACTCTTGGTTAATTGTGGGGAGCCGAACATTGACAGCCATACGCTTGCGAATGCGCTGGTATGTTTTGGAGAAGAAAGCGTGAGGGACGTCGATGTTGTGTTGGATATAAATTTTTGCTTAACCTATATTTATTATAAAAATTTAAACGAACATGAAAATATAACGAGAAAGACGGCGAAGAAGATGGTGGATGTCAAAAATCCATAGAAACTGTTCCAGGTATAATTTCATTCATGTAACTATGTTTAGTATGTAGTTTCATGTATGTATTTCATTTAATATAATTAGGGGCCTATATGAAATTATTATTTTATAACTGAAATTGTATAATAATTAATTGTTTTTACAGTATTATAATGTCTATATCAATTATTTTTTGACTGCAGAGAATTTATGGAAAATAACTTTAATGAGCTACTTTATGACTTTTTAATTTGCTTATGGCTTTACGCCTTGTCAGCAACGAGGTCATTAGAGGCGGGAAAGGACATGGGGCAAGGAATTGGAAAGAATTCGGATTTGGCCTTTTTCTGAAGGAAGCATCCCGGCATTCGTCTAGAGTGATTTGGAGAAACAATGGAAACCGCAAATCACAATGCCCGGATCAGGATTCGATCCGGCGTCCTGCCGAATGCGAGGCCAGAGGGTTAATTGCTCACCCACTACGCTCGGTGACCACGCTTCTTTATGAGCCATCTTGATAACTTCTGCCGGAAGAGATATGCTGATTTTGAATATTAGCATTCAAGGAATGTGAAATATCGTTGTTGAACCAATTACTCATTTTTCCTGCGGCACTTCTGTCACAACAAACAGGAACGCATGTCTGTCCGCCGTCAGTGCACAAAGTGTATCAAGTCCGCAGAAATGAGTAGGCGCTTTACAAGCACTTGCCGCAAACTTTCTTTGATTTGTGCCAAAAAACAGACACTCAATTGGATCAGCCACAAGTGCCAGCCTACACAAGTCAAGTTAAACGCTCTATCAACACGTTTCAATTTGTGACGGCTTGAGGTTTAGCAAGCGTGTGGTCCCGCCTTAAATATAGGTGATATTTTTTTTTTTTTTTTTTTTTTTTTTTTTTTTTTTGAACGTCTACTCATCAAACATTCGACGAAAATAATCGCATTCTTGAAATATTCAAACTGAACAATTATGTCATATGAAAACTTTGTTATCATAGATCTTATAGAATCAGCAGAATTAGGAAACAGAAATCCACTTTTTGAAAAGAAATAACTGAAATACAATGAAGTACAGTTTATGACAAAAACATTTTAACACATCATTTATGCACTAGATTTTGAAATATCTGTCAATTGCTGTAACCTTCTTTTTGTATTGTTTTTACTTACTCCTCAGAAACAACTCTAGTTCTGGGAGCTAGTTTTGCAATAACTCAAATTACAGTACTGCACACAACACAAACACACAACACACATTTGTTGCCGCGAGTCAAAAGTCAACTTTAAGGATACAGTTAAACGGGGCGATACAACCGGTAAAGAACGAGTCGGACCGGAAAGTGACGACAGGGAGACACGGTGACGAAGACTGAAACATGTTTTCACCCCATTTTACTGATTGCGGATCCGCTTAATTAGGTGCTGGATCCGCCAGACTGCCAAATGATGCCGGGTCCCGCATTGCTGGATTGCAGTCCCTAGCTACATCCCAGCTAAAGTTTAAGTAAGTCATTGGTTGATTTAAAAAAAAAAAATCACGATGTTTCTGCCAATACTACAAGTCAAAATTGTTTGTTTATGAAGTCGCACTATGGTATAAACTATGGAAGGACAAGGGTATGATAACAGAAAATCTTAGAGAACTAGACCTTTTGAAAAAGTTAAATAAGATGGAAATATTCTAGAGATCCAACTGACCTGTCTGTGTATCCTTGGTGTACACAGCAAACTTTTACAAGAAAATTGTGATAAAATTGCAGATGAAGTAGCTGGAAAATTATTATTAGTCTAATTATATATACTAATTAATTAATTTTATGATTAATTAAAATATAATAATATTAATTAATTATTCAATTAATAGAATATCTATGTTTTACATTAATAAAGTTTTTTTAGCATACATATTATCAGTTTTCTCTTGCCTGCCCCCCCTAAACAAAATCCTGGCTATGCCCTTGGTGACAACTCTATACACTCAAATGTCTAACTGTGAGAGAGGTCGGAGAATTGACGTGTTTTAAAAAGGTGTATCATATCGTGAAATCTCCCAAAGGATTGGCCGTAGTGCATTGCCAGTATACATACTTGTTACACAGTGATGAAAGAAAGCTCTAATACTCCAGGTCTATACCGATGGATAACAGCACGTGAAGACCACCAAATTGTGTGGGTGGCTGCTGCTGGCAAATGGTTGACTGCAGGCCAGATCCAAACAGTGGTTACAGAGAGAGTCACCCCCCTCCCCAGACGATTAAAAACCAATTGCTTGAAGCCGTAGTACGCTCTCTGAACCCTATGCAATGTGTCCCATTAATCTGATTTCATTGCTAGCATCATCTAACCTGACGTAATGCAAAACATAAAAGGACTTGTGAATGGCGTACATTCGTGTTTACAGACGAGTCTCGATTCTGTCTGTGGCAAAGTGATAATTCACCACATGTTCTAAGGCCTATTGAAAAACGGCTTACCTGCTGTGATTTCAGAACATCACACAAATGCAGTCACCGGTGCCATTTTTTGGCGGCAATCAGTTTCGACAGCATGACTGAGTCGGCTGTTGTTGATGGCACAATGACAGCCCACCACTATGTGGACAGGGTACTGCATCTTATTGTGATACCCTTCATGTTCACCATTCAAATCGCATCTTGCAACAAGATAATGCCCGTCCTCATATTGCGGCCATCGTTACACAAGCCTTGCTAGGAGTTTCGATCACAATTTGAACAGCACAGTCCCCAGATGTGTCCCCAATAGAGCATGTCTGGGATACCAGGAGTAGACACATTTGATCACATGGTGACCCAGCACAAACTGCGCAATAACTGACTGCAAAAGACATGCAGGCGTAAAGATAAATACCCCAAGAAGACATTCGAAAAACTTGTTGATTCAATGTCGGCAAGAATCCACAAATGCATTGGCGCTCAAGTTGGACGCATTTCTTCCTGAAAACTGTATCTAAAGGTAATAACTTATCCTGATCCATTTCCATTTGCTATCATTTCTTCTGGGTATGACCCTGGATATATCTTCAAAGTTTCCTAAAATTCTACCATTCCTGTATGCATGGTGAGATTATAATTTTTGCCAATGTAACTATAGGGCGACCATAATATATCGCTACAAATTTTTAAAAAAATCGAAAACTACCCAATCATTTGTTGTTGAAACGTTAACATAGGTTGTATTTAAATGACTTCGCAAGGGATATCGAGAGGAAAGATAACAGAAGTGGCTTGATCCAAGTAGAAGCAATTCCAGACCCAAATGGGGTTCCATCGGTGCAAACCCAGAATCCGGATGCCACAAGTCGTGAGACCCTGGGAGAGACTGTATAGTTAGAGAAGCCACTATACATTAAGTTCCTTCATAAACATAGAACAATAAATGCAATATAAAAACAACGATTTGAAAAAAAAAAACGGCTTAGGTAATACAAGAACATGCCTTTGCGGTATTTGCCGTCTTTACATGAAGTATTTTACTATCCGCCTAAGATAGACGTAGCTACAGACTTTTAAATATGACATTGTATGTACTGAAGACCGTCTTCACGTGTTAATTTTACATTTCTAGCGCCGCTATGTTGCATATAAATAAAAATGTTGTAAACGGCTCGAATGTTCGCTCAGTTTGATAAGGAACAAAAGTTCGACATCCCTATCGATTTAAGGAATACACCTGTATTCGACAGACGGGTTACCCATAATACAAATTTTCGTCTATATTTATTATGGAAAATTCATAGAGAATCATATGTTTATTCATTTCATCACGATCATATTTGCATATTCTCGATCAGAAGAAACCATAGCAAACTTACATGAACCTAGAATTTAAGTGCTTACTAATGCTATGATTTCGCTAGCAAGATACGCGGTTCCGACATTTTTTTAATTAGTTATTTAAATGGCTTTCGGCCTTATCAGCCACACAGCGAAGTTCTTTGCGTTTTATGACAATTCAAATTTCATTACTTTACAGTTCTATTTACATAATTTCATTTCCTTTACAGTTTAAAATATATATAATATACATTACAGTTCTATACACAACAGTTACGGTTCCGACTGTTTTAAACACAAGCTTTACAAAAACTGATTGCCAACGACGGACGATACCATCAACGAACACTTGGACCCGTTCAGATTGATTTTAAACCTGACAGTATTGCTAGTTTAATGCACAGTTTTTACTAGCATAAATTCGAACATGATACCATTTCATGTCGAATACAGGTGCACTGTCGATAATAGGCAGGTACGCAGAGTGTAAATCGGACAACGCGAAATGTACTCAGCTTGTACATCACGAATCTGTCAGATAATAAATTCAAAAATTACTGGAAAAACTTCAAAGCACTTGTAAATCTTAGCTTGAAAGCTAATGGAATTTTAAATAAGCAAAACAATTTTAAAACCTAGACTACGCGTATTCCGATATACGCTTGGTTTTCATTTCCAAATTTTCTCTAAATATTTTCGAGGATTTACATTTTTTTTTTAAAACTGCTTTACGTCTCTTTTTAACATCGAGGTCTTTTAGAGACGGGAAAGGATGGGGGGCAAGGATGGGGTCAAGGAATGGGAAGGAATTCGGCCATGGCCTTTTGAAGGAAGTATCCCGGCATTTGCCTGGAGTGATTTGGGGAAACCATGGAAAACCCAAATCTGGATGTCCGGACGGGGATTCGAACCGCCGTCCTCCCGCGGATTTACAATTTAACTGTCTAATCACTATGATTTTAGCAATTATATATAAACTTTAATTTTAAAACTTCCTCTCTTTATTCAAGAAAACTTACATTATATCCACCGCCGCTTCTAACAAACCAAACAACAGTGACGGACGGCAAGCACAACAATGAACGATTTCTTGTGATTGTTGGAGCTACAGAACGGTGCTCTCTTTGTTTAAGCGCAGGGTATTGCCAACAATTATATTCTACTTTAACGAATGAGCACAGCCGCCTGGTTCGCATTTTAAAAAGCGCTAGATCAACCTAAAAACAAATATTCATAACAATAAAAGTAGACGTGTTTTTGACACCAAAGGATAAAAGAAGTTTTTTTTGTGTCACACTAATTTCGATTACTATTTTCGAAATGTGGGTGTCACCCCCAAACGGGTGACACCCGGGGCGGACCTCCCCCACCGCCCCCCCCCCCCTAGCTACGCCACTGTGTCTCTTCCTTCTATAAGCTTCTTTCCTCACCTATTATTTCCAAAAATCGTTCATTTAGTACTTTGTCTTTCCATTTAATTTTCAGCATTCTTCTGTAGCACCATATTTCAAATGCTTCAATTTTATTTTTTTCCGGTATTCCTTATTTTGTTAACATAAAGTGTTGGGCTCCACACGTAGAGTTTTAAGAAGTTTTTTATAATTCCTAGATCAATATTTGAAACTAAAAGATTTCTCTTTTTCATGAAGGCTCTTTTTGGTAGTGCTATTCTGCTTTTAACATCATTCCTGCTTCGGCCATCGGTTGTAATTTTGCTTCTCAAGTAGCAGAAATCACTTACTCTCCTATTGCATCCAATACTATTTCTATATTTAATCTACTGTGCTTCGTATTTTTTGCTACTACTCTACTACCAAACCAAAAGTTCCTGAGTTATAGAGTAGAAAGTTTAACTGATCATCCGTTACATAATATTTAGGTATTATTCACCAATGATTACTGAATATTTCAACCAGACGAGCTGGATTGGTGAGAAGACTATTGCAGTTGACGTTAAGGATTGAAAATAAGCAAAATAAACCAATTTCGTCACACTGAGGTCAACTATTGCAATAACTGAATGAATTCCAAATGTGGTTTTAGTGAATTGGTGACATCTAACACAAATTTAAATTATATCACTAACTGAAGCTACAAATTTTACAATTTCAGATTAAATATTTCGTTTATATGAAATATTTGCAGTTTATTCGCTGTTAGTTCCTTACCGGTGTGATCGTCATTTTTTTTATAAAAAATTGTGTCTCTAAAATTTAGGGGTTGGAAGGAAAGGTAGGAAATAATTACCCATTGTATTTCGTAATATAAATTCGTACAGTAAACCAAGAGTGGATTGTTCCCTTTCGGCGGGCAGTATCTTTGCGTCTGTCCTCTTTGTCGTCAGCTGATTCGTGGCTTAAGGCGTGTGTTGGCTGTGGTATTGCGAATATCGCGTTGGAAACACGAGTGACGGAAGTAGAAAATGTGGAATTCATCAGTCAGGAGGTATGTTCCTATATTTATAGTGTTCGTGGAATTGAGCTGTTCCTGTGTTCCTTTTTACAATTAACACAAATAAAGTTCGTTGATGCCCCCAACCATTACTCGGAAAAGTGTGTATTGTTTATGGGATTGGCATTGTATAATCGTAAATTTCCCCTTTTCACAAGTGTAACATTAGTTGTAATTATGATTGCATACGTATGAGTTAAATATTCTACATACGTTCAATATTTCCTCTTTCATCACTAGAAACATTCGAGCCAATTTCTGTACAGAAAACATGAGTGTGATTTTCAAGAATTTTAAGTTTGTTGAAGTTGTTTGTGCTTCTAACAGTAGTTCACCACTACAATGCATCGATGTGGAGCTCTTTACATTGTGATTTACTAAATAAAGGCATTCTTCCTGTTATCAGGGGAGACTAATTTTTTGTATTCATGCTGTACCCTGACTTTGTATCTTGTTGTTTTGTCTGTATTTATTTATGGTTTTCCGATGGCTGTATGTAGCTAAGATACTGATTTGTAGTAGTCTATAGTTTTTTCTTTAATATCTCTCCCTCCTCCCTTAGTTGAAGTTACATGTGAAGTTTTTATAAATACATTAAACATTTATTTGCCATGAGAATGTCAGTATCTGCTAAATACTTGTATAAACCAAGAAAATGATAAAGGAAACTGGGTTACACTTCATTGCATATGTCAGTGGTTTATCAGGTTATATCCTTTAATTTCAATTTTTTAGTAGTTGAGGTAAAAAAATTATTTTAACACATGTGAGAACTGGAGTTTTTCCTTCATAAATTTTACAGCACATGATATTTGTCACATTCTGATTTGATTTTACTGTCGATATTTGTTTACTGTCGAGCTTTTATTGTATCAGCCACACATACTCCATAGTTCATATAACTATTTCGTGTCTACTGTTTCTTCTGCTTTGTAAGAGCGTAATATTTTATGTGGCTCTCCTCAAATTGGTTGCGAGGCTTGGCAGCCCTGTCTGATGAAACTTCACATCCGTTTCTGCTTGGGCCTTATGGCCTAACCACATGAAGTTTTTTTTTTTTTTAAAAAAAAAAAAGAAAAGACAATCTAAACTGAGGAATGATGTTACATGTATCTGATAAATTTGTAAGATTTTTAAAGCTACAGTTTGTGTATCAGAATACAAACTGATAAGGCTAAATGACAATAGAAACCTGTCCTTAAAACTATGAACAGTATGATCACCTAATATGATTCCTCTTAATGGTTTGTAATTGACATTTGTTTACACTAACTTTGCTTGCACTAACTATTCCCATCTTACATTATGAAGTTTCATAATTCATGTTATCCTCATCTAATGTATAAAAATAAATGTTCATTTGTTGTTGTTGTTGTTGTTTTTTTGTCTTCTATGCATTCCTATACCATTCATCTGATTATGATGAAACTTTGGTTAGTTATTCTGTGTGTGCCTGCGAAGGAACTTTGCACACGTAAACTTTAAAACAAACAGTAAAATTCTGCCCACATTTGTCTCCAAAACCCGCCCCTTTCCACCTTTACCCCCACTCCCTAAATATTTTACCATATTCCTCATACAAACACATAGTTTTTATCAAATTTTGATGAAACTGTGTATATGTATACTTTAAAACAAATAGAAAAATACTGCCTGTGTTTGGTTTACAAGTCCTAACTTCTCTCCTCCTTTACCCACCCATAATTTATGCCAACATTGCTCATACAAACCCATATCTCTTATCTGATTTTGATACTACTTACCACACGTATGCTTCAAAACAAAACGGTCTGTAGCTGAATAGTTAACATAATTACTCAGATTTCTGTCTTAGGTCACAGTTTTGAAGCCAGGGGATAGCAGGAATGATTTCTTGGAGTTGCTATTGATCATTTGAACGACACCCAGACGTTCCATG
This sequence comes from Vandiemenella viatica, assembly GCA_031002005.1. Classification (NCBI taxonomy): domain Eukaryota; kingdom Metazoa; phylum Arthropoda; class Insecta; order Orthoptera; family Morabidae; genus Vandiemenella; species Vandiemenella viatica. The sequence goes on from JARYHS010004602.1 coordinate 10,225, forward strand.
GTTCAGATTCCACATTTAACTGTAGGTCACAGAAGAAAGGAACTGGCCGTCCTGCCTGATACAATGGGTTAGTGCACCTCCTTCAGGTTGTGGACTAAGTTAGTTTCTTTATGTTAAAGCAAAGAGAAAAATACTGTCTATGTTTAGTTTACAAAAAGCTAACCCCTCTCCTCCTTTATGCCAACCCTCAATTTTTGCCAATGTTGCTCATACTAACCTGTAGTATTTATGCAGGTCTGATAATACCTAGCACACCTATACTTAAAAAACGTAAATCTGCTGTCATAGTGGTTAAGGCTCTTATGTTCAAAAGTGTCTTGGTCTGGTCACAGGTTCCAATTCTGGTGGAAACAGGCATTTTTAAGAGTTGTATATGATCAATGGCTTAGTATGCCCCCTTTGGGTTGTGGACTAAGTTAGTTTGTTTACTTTAAAGCAAAGAGAAAAATGCTGTCAACATTTGGTTTGCCAAATCCAACCCTTCTCCTTTACTCCCCTTATTTTATATAAATGTTCCTTATACAAACCCACCGTTTGTATCCAATTTTGATGTAACTTTGCATACGTTTACTTTAAAATAGCGAGAAAAATATTTCCTACATTTGGTTTACTAAAACCCACCACTCTCCCTGAAGCAAAATTACACATGGAACTATTCAGTCTTTTTGCAAATATCTTGATAGAGGTAGGGAAAATAACCAAAGTAGATAGGGATATATGTGATATTCTGAGAGCCAATAATAGTTCCTGTCAAACTGTTCGACTAATTTTGACTGCATAGTTGCCGACCAAGGAATTCAAACTTAAAAATTTACAAATCTACAGTTTTTATCCAATCCTGAAGGAGGTTTGCACACAGATGTTTCAAAATAAATGAAAAATGGTGTTTATATTTAGTTTAAAAAACTGCACACACTCTTACCCTTCTCCCCTATTAATACTAATTTATAAAAGCAACTTTTCCAGTTTTTGTATCGATGTGAATGCTGATGGAGAATTTTTATTACAATCCATTAAAAAGGGATAAAACATTAGAACTTTCAAAGAAACACTGTAGACAGTATTTTTATCTTTGTTTTAAAGAGAAAAAAAAACTTTGTCCACAACCCGAGGGTGGGTTAGATCCTACTGAAAGGGGACGTAATAAGCAATTGATCATATGCAACTCTTTAAAAATTTCTGCTTCCACCAGAATTTGAACCTGTCACTAGACCAAAAAACATTTGAAATAAACAGCTTTAACCACTGATCTACCACACTGCTCTATTTTTAAACGTAGGTTTGCTAAGTGCTATTACAACTGGATAAAAATATAGGATCTGTTTTGCAGAAAATGAAAGACCGAAAATATTGTTAATCCCAAAGAATTAGAATAAAATTATTCATTATTAATTTAATTCATAAAAATATTGTCTTTCATTTATTTTATTTTTGTCCATATTTTGTCGATACACGTATCCACTTAACATGTTTGCTGCCAACCACGCAACTGCACATGGTGAGATGTCAACACTAAAGTACCAATCACGCACTAGCACATGGTGTGGAGTTATGTCTCAGTAGCCAGCCATGTTGGCCTCAACATTTATTTCTCTCGTTCAGTTGGCACTATACGTAAAGTGTATCTGCTGGTATAGGCGTGTAGTAAAAGGTGTCAACAAGTTATAATGGCAAGTGAACTCGAATTTATAGCTTTATTAGTTGTGAAAAATGTTGAAATATAGGTTGTAGAGACGATAGTTTTGCAGAGCCTTCTGCCCCAAAAGAAGAAATATGCAGTCTCCGACAGATGATGAAATTGGAAATTTGTTTGTTGGCTGAACTCTCAGATGAGTACCCAAGCGATATTGGTTATAACAGTGGATGAAGAATTCATTCCTCTCCCATTTGCCCAATGCCCATGATATTTTGAATTCTAAAGAGGAAGATTTGCTAGAAGTAGCAAGCAGGTGATATATATTCAGCATGATTCCCCTATGGTTGGAAATATAATTTCAAAAACTGTCCCCACAACAATGGAATAATTTTCTTTCACTAAATCAGAGTGTTAGTTGCAAATATTGTTTGCAGTAATAACATGACTGCAACCAATTATAATAATTTTTTAGTAATAATACAAAAAATAATGCTTTTTGCCACATATTTTCATTATTATTCATTTTTATACATCACATCTAAATGTGTAATATGGCATTAAGGACATAAGTTTACATATAGTGCCAATCATGTGCTGACACAGTCAAAATATTCCATTAAAAAAGGCCTAATTAGTACTTAGTAATTAGTATGACACACTTAATCTCATTTCATTGCCAGTTTTAATCATATTTGTTATAAGAAGTAAGTTGGCTTATGGGGAAAACCCATTTTTATGGCACAGCGTTTAGTATCAGGAAAAAGAGGCATTGCAATGCATGCTAGGCAAAGCTAGTTTAAGAAAATTATCAATCGATAAAGTAGGACGGTAGTAGCATTACACATAAATGTCTGACACTTGCACCACAGGAAATGGCAATTTTGCAGTAACACTAAGGATATTACTGCTCATAGTACAGAAATGAAATGATCTGTGTTCAAGACTATTGAGCTAACATTAGCCTAAATTTTTAAGGGTTTGGAGCTGCAGAATAAACGAATTTCTGCTGTGGCCAGTGATGATATTAATGTTTTTAAAGTGTGATATACATTGGCATTACTTCTTTTCAGGTCTCCAATGGACGAGACAGCAGAGCTGCTGTTGACTACTTTGTCCATGAAGGAAGTGCTTTCCAGGCCACTTTTGCAGTTTCCTCAGTTCCTTGAGACTCTCGTGGAGGCTGGTGCCATCAGCTGCAGTGAGCTGGAGGTTATGAAGCGCCAGCTGGACTCTCCAGAGGCAGCTCCACTCCTCACGAGTGCGCTGTGTCACGCGGGACACCTGCACCTGCTGCGGATGGCGCTGCAGCACCGACCGGGACTAGTTACGCTGGCTGTCGACAGTGCTTCGTCGACGCCCCTGCACGTGGCCTCGAGGCACGGCCAGCCCGCCGCTGTGCGGATGCTGCTGGACGCGGGGGCGGACCTGGAGGCGGCGAGAGAGAGTGACGGGTGGACTGCGCTGCACGAGGCAGCGGCGTGCGGAGGCATTGGCGACGTGGCCAGAGTGCTATTGAGGTCCGGGGCCCTTGTGGACGGCAAGGACAAAGCCGGCAGGACGCCGCTACAGCTGGCAGCAGGCCACGCTGCACTCTCACAACTGCTGGTATCGGCTGGGGCAGACACCACTGCAGGAGGAGATGAATCGTCTGCGAGACCTCTGCCAGACGCAATGAGAGACGGTGACGAGTGTACTGCGAGGTACGACGCGGTGGCACGTGGAGTCAGTGGTGGGGCCGACGTGGCCGGAGAGATGTCGACGTCCCGAGCCCAGGACGGCAGGACGCCACAGCAGCTGGCTGCAGGTGCCGCACAGCCACTGGGCTCGGCGTGGGCAGACGCCGCTACTCGTAGTGCTCGAGGATCAACTGTAGGGTACGGTATATCATTACATTAATAATTATATTTCTTCATTTTTACTCTCAGTTTTATTGGTTAACAAAGTATATATAGCATTAGAAACATGGTAATACTCTTATTATGTGTGTAATTAAATGTACCGGCCTAGCAGTTACACTGAATGTATTTAAGGTACCACATGCTAGACTTTGCCTATCATATTGTCTTCTGCTGATAAGTTTCAAAATTTTCAATGTTTATTTGATTTGGCTTCTTGTTACCTGTATTTAGGGCTTTTAGAAATAGTGTTACACCTTACATACAAATAATGTTCTCGGGTGACTAGCCGAGTTATAGGAGTGTTATCGTAATCACACGATATTTCGGCGCTCTGAATCATCGGCGCCATCTTCCGGTGAAGTGAGGTCAGGAACGTGTGAAGTTGCTGAGCTAGACCAGATTACCGCTGCTAACCTCTGATTGGTCGGCTGTAGAACCAGTCGTAGCAGGGGTCAAATCTCGTTGCGGCTTGAATCGATGCCAAGGTGGTGTTACGGCTAGATTTGATGTCTTTTTTCACATGGCATGTAGCGGACGGGCTTAAAGTCATCGCTCCTTCGATGATGATATCCGAAAACAAAGCATTCACGATAAATTGTTTATAAAACTGATGGGTCAACACGGATCCGTTGCGGGCCACATATTGAGCCATGCTGCCACGTGATTGGTCAGATTTGTAACCAATCGTAGCCGGGGTCCTGCCTCGTATCAACACATCGTTCGATAGAAGGAAAAATCAGAAGGCAAAAACTTTCCCGTAAGCTGATCATTAATGCTTGAGTAACAAATTGCTCGCTTATGTTACTACCGAACTTCCAGTTGATCTGGACGCGCCGTGTATTGCGTCCCGGTCGCACTGTCGACGAATAGTATCGACGAGTGGCGTCCAGGCTTCACTCAGCTGGTACCCGCTGTCGCAGTTGATGAGGTTAGACGCGAGACGAATTTCTACTGCTTCAGTGAGAATGCTGTTCCAGAAGCTCCCAGTATGCGCCAGTACTCTGGTATTTTCGAAATCAAAACCATGGCCATGTTCGAGGCTGTGTTCTGCCATCGCAGACTTGTCTTTCTGCCCCAGACGAACGTGTCGTGCATGTTCTAGACAACGTTGGTGAACACACCGCACCGTTTGGCCAATGTAACTCTTTCCACATTCACAACTAATGCTATATACTCCAGGTGTCCACAGAGCAAGGTCATCCTTGGGGGAGCGCAAGATGTTCTTCACCTTCGGTGGTGGCAGGAAAAATGGTCTTGATTCCACTTTTTGCTAGAATCCGTCCTATCTTGGACGTTGTGGTGCCAGAGTACGGCAAGAAGGCTAGACGATCAGGTGGCTCCTTGTTGGTGTTGTTGAGCCTACGTGTCGGCTCGCGGAATGCCAGTCTTATCTGATAATCAGTGTACCCATTGTGTCGAAAGGTCTGACTCAATTCACCGGGTAGACTGTCAGCATCGCATATCGCTTGCGCCCTATGTACAAGTGTGCTGAATACCGTCTTGCGCTGTGCCGGATGGTGATGGCTACGCGCGTTCAGGTATAGGTCTGTGTGCGTCGGTTTTCTGTACACAGAATGTCCTAGAGACCCGTCAGGTTTCCTTTCTATTAGAATGTCTAAGAAAGGCAGCCGGCCTTCTTCTTCCACCTGCATCGTAAACTTGATGTTTTCGTTTCTACTGTTAAGATGATGGAGAAAAACTTCCAGGTTGTCTCGGCCGTGTGACCAGACCACAAAGGTGTCATCTACGTACCGAAAGAAAGCTCTGGGCTTCATAGGAGCGCTTGCCAGTGCCTTGTCTTCAAAGTTCTCCATGAAGAAGTCAGCAATAGCTGGCGATAAAGGACTGCCCATGGCCACTGCATCAACCTGTTCGTAGTACTCCCGATCATACAAGAAATACGACGATTCGAGTGTGTGCCAGAACAACTCAACTATGGCAGGCTCAAAATGCTGTTCCAGTAGAGCCAACGTGTCATTGAGAGGGACCCTAGTGAACAGTGACACCACATCGAAACTCACCAATAAATCGTGTTGCTGCAGGTGGAGTTCTTTATTGATGTCAAATCTTGCGGAGTTAGTTACGTGATGAGGACCTTTACCCACTAATGGTGTCAGCAGCCCAGTTAGATATCGGGCAAGAAAATATGTAGCTGATCCGATGGTACTTACGATTGGCCGCAGTGGGGTACCCTCTTTATGGATCTTGGGAAGTCCATAGAGCCTTGGAGGAACAGCAGCACGGGGTAGTAGTTGTTTAACTGTGTCTTCTGGTAGACCTGAGTTCTTAAGAAGAGCTGTCGTTTTTCTCACCACAGCGTTGGTAGGATCCCATGTAATCTTGCGATAGGATTCGTCCTTCAGGAGTTCTTCCACCTTTCAACGATAATCTGCCGTAGTAAGCACTACAGAAGCGTTACCTTTGTCTGCCAGTAAGACCATAATGCCTTTGTTGTCCCGCAATGCCCGAAGGGATCTCCTGTCGGCCGCTGTGATGTTGGGCCATGGCGACTTTGATTTGCATAAAATACGGCAGGTTTCACGCCTCATTTCTTCCGCAGCCTCGTTAGGCAAACCACGGACGGCCTGTTCAATGCCGGTAAGAATATCTCTATACGGTATGGACTTCGGTACTGGAGCAAAATTTAGTCCCTTAGATAGCACTGATATGGTGTCAGAGTCCATTACCTCACCGCTCAGATTGATGACAGTATTCCTGTTTTTATATGGTGTTTTTTTATCTAATGTGGGTCTAAACCCACTTTCACACCTGTTGGGAAAGATGAATATTCTGTTTCAGCTTCTTTTTTAAAAAAAATTTATTGTCACTAGTAACCAAAAATTATAAATAAAGTCAGTTTCTCAACAATGCTGCAGTTCTTTTAAGCATTTCTGTATCCTAGAATACTGCACCACAAGTAGTTTTTTTGTGTTCCACTCTATTTAGGCTCGTAATGATTGGTATTGTTCCAGCACCTGTATCTGCAGTACTCCATGAAAGTTTAGTAAAGTCTTCTTGAGCTATTTCTCATCTATACAAAAATAGTAGTCATCATAGATTATCCAATTCCACAGTAATATATTTTTTTTTTCCATACTCTGATTTATGGACTGCTTTGTTAACATGTCCCCTTGAGGTTTAAATTGATTGGCATTCACTTGTATTTGCTTCCGGTATTTTGAATGTTTTTAATGAGATTTTCTGTTGTATCTTTCAAATAATATTTACGAAGCAAATTAGCTGCTAAGAATTGTTTACCAGAGGATCCTTTTCACTGCCTTTCTTTAAAATTATCTCCTTGATGCAGTTTTTCTTTTTCTTTTTGCATTTACTCAAGAGTGGTATAACTGGGGACAACAAAATTCGATAAACACATCAACCAGGAGTCATAATCATTTTGGTGGAAAAGATCAATTTTTGCATGATATCCCTGTGGGATGTAGTGGTATTGTGTGCAATACACATCAGGCACCATATATAGATGTTGGTGGTTGCCAGCCTATCTGGGCTTATTAGATGAATCATAATTACAGGTAAACATAATTAGCAATTTGCATTTAAATATTTGGCATGAATTGGCCATTGATTGTTGTTCTCCTTCTAATGCTGTTTGGTATGCACCAAATTTCCAGATTTAATCTAAATGATGTTACTAAGTTATCTACAGAGTACCGTCCTTAACAAAACTATTGTAATATATGATTAATATGAACCCCTTTATACTTTCCTTAACAGTTGTTGTTCCCTCTTTCTCCAATAACTTAATCTGCTCCTATATACTTGTGGGGGTAAACTTTATCCTTGTACATCTCAACCCATTCATTTCGTGAAACCAATTTCTTTATTTGATGTCTTATTTTTTAAAAAACACTTATTCACATTGCTGTGTTTCATACTTTCTTACATAGCCATAAAAATTTCTGGTTGCATCATTTCATATTCTCACTTTTTCCCTAATATTTTGCTTTCCTCTTGCTGCTAGTAATCCGTTGCCTACTCGTTTTAAGTATTCTTTGCCGTCCTGCTTCTTTCTTCCTCTACTGTGTTGTTGTTCTACTAAACCTATTCAATGTCCTTATAACTCTCATCCTATATAGGTTTAGAGCTTCTCTATGTGTTTTGTTTTAATAAACATTTGTTCCTTCATTCTTCCTATCACCTTGAATTGTTCGTATTTCCTCTCTATTGTAGTGGTGTCCTTTTTGCATTTTTCAAATTTTCCCTGAAAATTCTACTAAGTTCTTGAACATATAACTTCTTATAACTACACATCAGTTCAATTTCTGTTTTGGCTACTGCCTTACAGAATCATCGTACATATATCACAACTGCTTCACGACCACTTACTTATCTTTATTTGGAAAACCATTATACATGTTTTTCTCCTTTGTGCTTTGCTGTGTTGCTTCTATAAATCTCCCTTATTAAGGTATTTGCATACATCTGCTTTACTGTTTCAATTCTTCCTGTTGTGCTATATGGCTATCAAAATTGTGTTTTGTTTGATTTTTGGTGTTTTGTTTGCTTTCAGTTTTTCACTATGATATGATCAAGTTTTGTTTTGCACTATTGTTTTTTTAGTGTCTACTGTTCACTCATATTGTAATAACGGTTTATGGTACAAATAACTGAACCAAAATAATCATTACTGCTTGCTTCACTGTGGAGGCTTTATTATACTGGTTTATTTGAGGTTTCTTCCTGAATTTTACAGATTTACCTTCTTAATTAAGCATTAGAAACCTCAAAAGTAGAACAGCAGTTGCAAACCTAGCCTCGTTCAACAAAAGAGATAATTTAGTTCCAAACTAGGACTTTGAAATAATTTCAAAAATTGTTTATATGGAGCACAGCTCCTGATAAATTGAAGATTGGACACTGGAAATAGTGTAAAAGCGAAACTCTAAAGCATTTGGGATATGGTTTTGAAATATACTCTTGAAAATTAAGTGGAGACGTAGATTTTTTTTTTTAACTGCTTTACGTCTCTCAACAGCGAGGTCTTTAGAGAAGGGGGAGATGTAGAGTAGAAAGTGGTCTTATTGTAAGTAAAAGAAAGAGTAGGATAGTGGATCATGAGGGATTTGATAACTTATGAATAAAAAAAGCTTGAAGGAAGATGTAGAGTCAAATGGAGGTTAAAATAAATGAAGTTGTTAATTGAGGATGTACGCTCTGAGATGGAGAGTTTACTGCAGGATAGGAAGAGATGGAGGACAGTTTAAATGAGTCAAGGAACTAATAATAGGAAGAGAAGTTCTTCATCCGTTATTTCAGGTGTTACAGTGTCTATACATATTTGTTATACAACATTTTACTAATTGGATCAGTACACAATTTACATCATCACTGTAAAAGTGGGAAATGACTTTCTTTTTACTTTTTATAAATGAAATAATAGGATTGGAATATTACAGTATTTTTGTCACAACTTATTTGTACAATTCCATTCAAATCTAGTTTTGTGGTGAATCTTTAGAAACACTTTTAATTCTTTCTAACTTATTAAAACTTGCAATATATCATACTACCTGTTTCATAAACACTTAACCCCTTAATCTACAATGACGGGCATAGCCCGCGTACAATGGTTGGGCCAAACGTAAATATTACTGGCATAGCCCGCGTACGATGATCGGGTCAGAAGTAAATATTAAGGGCATAGCCCGCGTACGGTGATCGGGCCGATGTGAATATTACGTGGAATATTTGATATGCAATTACAGTCTGATGCAATAATTGTGGTAGACGCAAGTATTACAAAATGTTTATTTATACAAAACTCCAAAATATAAAATTAGTAATCTGTAACGGTATGATATATTTCAAAGCATTCTTGTACATGTAACGGAACTTTACACTTTTTACACTCCCAAGTTGTTTCTTTACGTTTTTATTTTTGTGACAAACTGTACAGCGTTTTGATGGTCTTAATTTAGAGGGTGTTGGATCAATGTGCTTTGGAAAACGAGCCCATTCCTTTGCGTAAAGTCTGCCTGGCGCATCTCCGGAAGATAATAACGCCTCGTTCTCTATAAATCGGTTTTGGCATTTTCTTCAGTAGAGATTCGGCTATGGATCTTATAGTCAACATAACATTGTTTCTTTCCATTATTCAGTTTTTTTCCATAAGATGTAAGAGTTAAAAAGACCAATATCAAACATATAATTTTTTTTATATCCTTTCATGAATTTTCTCATTACTGGAAAACATGCTAATATTTGACCTTAGAGATCAATTCCATTCATTCTCTTGTTATACTCTGCAATACAATTTGGTTTTAGAGTGCCCTGGGGTCCTTGTGAAGTCATTTCGACTGCTTCATGTTTTGTCGACAGCATATAAACAACTCGCTTGCCTTTCCATTTTATAGCGAGTATTCGGTTGCAGCTTCTTATTGCGTATTCGCCCCTTGTTTACGATTGCCCGGATTAGCGTGTTATACAAGTCGTGCGAACGTCCCGAACGCTGCGCGAGCTTGTATACAATTTCGACCCAACATCTTCGAATCTAAATCGTAGGTTAAGGGGCTAGACCAGCAGGCATACATATTACGTGCATTGGTCAGTGCCAGCTTTCAGTTGCTTGACTTAAAGTTTCAGCGCTTCCATAAAACTCAAGAAAAGTTGAAAAGAGAACAATTTACTAATAACTAAATAGTTGCAGATAATTATTCAAAACTTATTTTATCTCACAAGCTTTTTCTTATAAAAGATTTAACTCTCTCGATAATAAAATCAAAGGTTCTTTTGATCTTTATCAAAATAGTTCCTCTTGTGTTTACCACTCTTAATAATGTCCCTTAAGTATTTATTTACAGTCCCTAACAATGCTTTTATATGGAACCAAATCTTGTGAAATCTGAAAACCGCATGTGATGAACTAAAGTGACCTCATTTTGTGAGTGTGTGTATGTGGGGGGGGGGGGGAGTGGGAGGGGCTGACAAACATTATACATTATTTAAAAATCAGTAAAGGAAAGGAATGAGCAACAAAACTGATTTCTTCTTTTGTGCACTTAAAGGCTCCACTGAATCTCATCTAACAGAAAAAATTTCTCTAGCCGACAACATGATAAATTATCGGCCAACAAAAAACAAATCTCAAGTTTTGAATTTTCTATGAATTTATTCCATCTCATTGCACTTGGAAGAAACTATTTATGACATTGGAGGCAAAAAATATTGTGGGTAGAAAATGCTTTTAAAATTGTATATTGCCAGTACCGGCAAAAGACTGACTTCTGAATGAGTAAAGAGCATATTATATGTGATAAAGGTAGTTAAATGAACAAGCTCACATGAAATGGGAAAAAATTGGATGGGTGCCACTATCAAAAAGTACTGGAGAGTGAAGGAGTACCTCTAATTTTTTTAAAAAATAAAAAACAGTGAATTTTGATGCAAGATTCAGCAAAGAAAATAAAGCCATTAAATGAAAATAGGAAAAAAAAAATCTGTGAGGGAGTTAAAAGTATCTTGTATCATAACCCATAAGATATGCTATCACTTTGTGCAATTCCATTAAAGTTAGTCTATTAGCTTTTTTATGATGGCTGAACAGCTGGAGACTCTAAATTTCAGAATTTTCACCATCTCTGCCATCAATAGTGTAAACTGAAATAATACTTTTCAAAATAAATTTCATGCACTGACAACTTATCTGAAGGTTTATAGTGTGGCACAATATATTTGATAGAGATTAGGTATTTATGTTCTACCACATATTACTCGTATTTGTTTGTTACTTAATGCAAGTTGCCATCTGCAAATAAACACTTCCTAATCTCATATTCTAGAAATAAAATGCATCTTTATTCATTATACTTTTTCCAATTTTAACCACAATATTCAAAATTTCATCACCTTAAATCTACTCATCACTACCAAATTCTATCTCGGTTTATTTCTTCTTCTTCTATGGCAGTCATCCTGGGATTGGTCTGCAGTAGTTTTCTATTCTGCTCTATTCTCTGACCTCCTCTTCATACCTACATATCTCCTGCAGCCAACATCTTGTATCATCTGCTGGATGTATTTTAAACGTGGTCTTCCTCCATATCTCTTTCATTTTACTTTTCCCATACATTATTGTTTCGACTAAGCTCTTATGTCTTAAGATATGTCCAATTAATGTTGTCCTCCATGTTATTATACTCTTCCATATTGAGTTATACTCTCCCCTCTTCTCAAAAATTTCCTCTTTAGTAATCTTGTCCCTCCAGCTAATCTTTAACATACATCTGTAGCACCATTGCTAAAACAAAATTAATCTTCTTTTCTCTTCTGTGCCAAGTGTCCAGGTTTCATATCCATACTGGGAAATACTCTAGATATAAGATTTTAATAGTCTTTTCCTCATTATCCAGCTGATATTATTTGTTGTGTAAATTCGTTTCTTTTTGTTGAATGCTATTTTTGCTTGTGCTATTCTGTATTTTATATCAATCTTACTTCTTCCATCTTTTGTGATTTTGCTTCCTATGTAGCAGAATTCTCACACATCCTCCATTGCTTCTCCATTAATTTTAATTTTGAGTTTATCTTAATAATAATAAAGGTAAAGGGATATTACCCTGTAACACACCAAAGTTGACAGCTGGGATAGAGAAAAACAAGTACACGGACATGCTAATACAATATTTTGATATTAACTTTATTCATGCATTGAAAATGAGCCACTTGGTTCCAGCCATGTGTACACACAGAATGTTACCTCATGACTCATCGGGGTAATGTTCTGTGTGCACTTACATCCAGAACCAAGTGGATCATTCTAAATGCGTTAATAAGGTTAATACCAAAATATTGTATTTGTGTGTCTGCATACTTGTCTTTCTCTCATCCCAGCTAGTACTGTGAAGGGTTAGTTTCCCTTTCCCTAAATAAATATATCACCTAAAAGCTGCTTCCTTCTTCCTTAGTTTCTTTATCATATCAGTCGCTCTTTCTCTTAATTTCTGCCAACAAATCTAGCTATCCTATTTTGCATCCTCTCTAACTCCTATATTTCACGCCCGTAATGTGGGTTCTGTATTATCTCACAGTACTCAAGTAATGTTTGTATCCTGCGAAATATATGCCAACCAACTGTAACTGCTCCATCGAAGGCCTTTACAAAACAATTCCCCTTCAACCATATAATCACATAAACCGGTATTTTTTTTTCTCTGTTTAATCAGCTTGATAGGTATTTTGTTTAATTGAGATAATTAGTCCAACAAGAATTACCTTCATACTTCATAATAAGATACTACAGATATAAACAAATACTCTGGTGATTATAACACAACTCCTTCAAAACTAAAACTCAACCAACCAACTCATCTCTGTCAATTGCTTATATAGACACTACAGTAAATTCCAGAATGATTCAATGTCTTCCGACTGACATTTCTTATATTCTAACAATACTTTAATAATTAAATTCACATTAAAACAATCAGAATTAATACTAAATCATTCACAATCATTATCAAATTCACAGAAATTTACACACAAAATTATTTACAAAAATTAGTCCAGTCTGTCGTAAATTGTCCTCCAAACATCATAGCTCACATTAATACTTACAAATACAAACTTTTAATCAATGTTTTATGTATAATACTGTTTTTAAACATATCACATATTATTTATATAATTTATCTCAATAAAACAATGTTTCATTTACACAAAATCACAGTTAATTACAAGAATAATATACAAAACCATATTTACTCAACTCGCAAATAATTTTTAAAATACAATTTCATTAAAGGTCTGGGCGTGAGAGCTGTCTTAAGCTGACACGTGTTTCTTTATTTTGTTCATTCCTTCCTCACCTGTGTGGCTAGATATCCTGCTCGCAATCCTCCCTCATTTTGATGCTCTTCTCGTACAACTTTACATCGGCTGGAAACAACCTACTGTATGACTAGAAACCAACAAAAAATTGTAATTTGGAATTATGAGCGTGAATGGTCGTAAGACACATCTCTTTCTCACTACATTTGGTCCTTTATTTCCCATCCTGACTAATTTCTTATTCCCTTTTAAGAATTCATCCACCTAGGGAGACATATCCTGATTAACGTCAATGGCTTTTACATTATTTACAGGCACTTTACGGATCACTCTTCAAATTTCTCGGACGTATGGTCAGCCACACAGTCATTTTGGACTCCCTGCTAAATTTCGTGTAAAATATGCATTTTTTTCTTTGTCATATGATGTTTTTTTCCTCACACACCATTTTGATGTCTGAATATCAAGCTGTCCTTCAACTTATCTATTAGTGAGGTCATAGCAATTGGACTTTACTTTGCAACCCCATTTGTGTCTTTCTTTAATCTCTGTTGTTATGATTACTAGCAGTCCATTTAAGTTTTATTAATGTGTTGCCACCTATATCATAATGGGGGTTTGCTCACCTGGTTTAGTGTTTTTCTGATGTGGAGAAGCTCGTGGCCTGTTATTTGCTTGTTGTTCCTGCGTGACAGTGTCTAATTATTTAATCAAAGCATTTACTTCCCTTACATTCATGCCCATGCTTATACCTAACTGTGCGAATGTTGACTCTATTTCTTTACGCGATCCTAGAAATGTGTGGTGGTATTGTTCTGTGTTACCTGTCCAGCCGTTATATACTTTATAAAGTTTCTTGAAGTTCCTTCTTTGCTGCTGATGATTCCTTTTTTAGTTGCTTCAATTGTTTTCTGCTGCCTTGTTACTTTCTTCCTCTATTGTTTTCTCTTCTCACAAATATCTTCCATCAGTATTGTGGTTTGCAGGATTCATGCTCATTTATATGTTTTGTTATTCAATAAACATTTCTTCTTCCACTCTTAAATATTCACTTCTGTTAGACACTGTTGCCCTTTGTTCTGAGGTGAAGTTCTTCAAACCGATTGATTTTATACAGATATAAATAAATCCAACCTTTCAGTTACTGGATTTGTATTGTGTATATTATATGCTTGGTTAAATGTTTAACAAGTGTATATGTCAGAAAAATAATGTCTTATAATACTTTATAAGGAATGTAGGTACTTGAAAAAAATTCTGTAAAACTCCAGGATTCCTGTTATAGATAGAATGTGTTTTGGTTCGCTTAGTAACAGTGAACACAGTGAATGCTGAGGGCTGGAATATCGAATCGTGTTTAACCCTAGACAGAGTAGCAGTGGTGAGGGTCATAGTGACTGAGCAGTAATCACCAACATTTCCTTTACTGTGGTATTTGTTTCCATTCTGATGTTTTTCAACTATTTCAGTCATTGAGTGGATTTAAAAAAAAAAAAATCGGATCCAGTAGTAAGTTACTTTATATCTCATGACACTCAAATTAGAGTTTACTGAGGTGAAGTTGATAACTTGAGGAATACACATTACACTGCACAGGAATACTGCACAAGTTTCCACTTACTGGTTTTAAATCCATTGCATATGTAACAATTCCATTCAACTGTAGTTAATTCATATTATGAATGTACTTAATACATAACAACCTCTATAAATATTACCAGTTGATAAAATATGACAGTAATGACTTTAAAAATGTATGTTTGGAAGGTATACCGCAGGAAATTAAGAATATGATTCGAAAGCCAAAACTACCACCCGTCATATTGTGGAAAGAAAATATTCTGTCTCACAGAAAGTTCATTGCAGAATTGATGTTTTAAGTTAAGTGTAATTTGTGGACATTGAAAAGCATGAGAGACGCAATAAAATGTTGTGCTGTTTTTTGAAAATATACAGTAATAATAAAATACTGTAACTTATATTTTAAGCTGTTTGGAGCCAGAAGATAAATGAATTAGTGCTGCTAACAATGATAATATTGATGTTTTATAAGTGTGATGTGTGCTAATGTTATATTGTGGTATGTTCAAGTAGGTCTCCAATGGACGAGACGGCAAAACTGTCATTAAGTGCTTTGGCGATGAAGGAAGTGGTTTCCAAACCTATATGGCTGTTTCCTGATATTTTGGAAAACCTGCTGGAGGTTGGTCACATCAGCTGCAGCGAGCTGGAGATCATAAAGCGCGAGCTGGAGGCTCCAGAGACAGCTCGCCACTTGATGCGTGCACTGTGCCAGGCGGGACACCTGCAGCTGCTGCGGATGGCGCTGCAGCACCACCCGGGACTGGCCAGCGAGCCAGTCGACGACGAATCGTCGACGCCCTTGCACGTGGCCTCGGGCCCGCCGTGCGGATGCTGCTGGACGCGGGGGCGGACCTGGAGGTGGCGAGAGAGAGTGACGGGTGGACTGCGCTGCACGAGGCGGCAGCGTGTGGAGGCGGCGGCGGGCCCGTCGTGGCGGGAGTGCTGCTGAGGGCCGGGGCCCAGGCGGAGTGCAGGGACACAGAGGGCAGGACGCCGCTCCAGCTGGCGGCGGCGGCGGGACACGCGGCCACAGCGCAGCTACTGTGCTCGGCGGGGGCGGACACCACTGCGGGGGACGAGAGGCCGCTGCTGCTGGCGGCGGACACGGGCAGCGTGCTGCTGGGGGCGGCAGCGACCAGCGGGGGCGGACTGCGCTGCTGTATGCGGCGCAGCAGGGCAGGAGCAGAGACATTACCACGATGGCGGCGGCGGGGGCGGACGTCAACGGGAGAGATGAAGGTGAGTGGACGCCGCTGCACTGGGCGGCGTGGCGCGGTGACGAGGAGGCGGTGAGAGCGCTGCTGGCGGCCGGCGCGGACTCCACTGCCAGAACCAAGAGAGGGAGCACTGCGCTGCACGAGGCGGCAGAGGAAGGCCGTGTAGAGGTGGTGCGGCTGCTGCTGGAGACCACAGACGTCAACGCGAGGGACGATGCTGGCCTGACGCCGCTGCACCTTGCAGCCAACTGGAGTCACTCCGCCGTGGTGAGAGCACTGCTGGAGGCCGGGGCGGACAGGACGGCGAGGAGCAAGAGGGGACGGACGGCGCACGACCTGAGCAGCGGAGAGCTGAGGGAGCTGCTCAAGTAGAAACAGCTCATCTTTCAGCTACATTTAACGAATTAGTCCAGTTATCAAATATGTGGCAAAGTTTTTAAACCTGATAGATGCCTTTATGTTTAGACCATCCACTAATACAACACCAGGCAATTGAAAAATCTGCACTCTCTAAACAATGATTATATTTATTTTGTTACATCGCAAAAGTAATAAAGAAACTATGCAGCAGAATTGATATTCCATGGTCTCTTTTCCATCCCGTTCCCATCACCTCAGCGTCAAACACATTCAAATCTCAATAATAAAACAAATCTATTATACAGGGTTGTTGAAGAATTAATACAACCAACTATACGCCACAGCTGTGTGGTACATTTCCTCACCTTTGCCGCCATTTTGATACTGTAGTTATTCTGTTTATAAACCCGTACTACTCATTTCTACTTATTTTGTGTGCACTTCAAATCCCAAATGCCACAGTGGGAGGCCGATAATTTTTTTATCTGGTACTACCAGTATAATTACAAAGCGTTGTGCTTAGGTATAAATCCACCGTACTGGAAACTGGAAAGATTGGGACTGAAGATAAGAAACATTCTACCAAGTCGTTTGCCTCTCTTAGCCACCAGTATTCTCTTAATTTAATAAGGTGTGAATACAATAACAAAACTCATGCTCGAACTTGTATATTTTATTCTGCCCCACCTGTAAGTCAGAAACAAGTAAAGAACATACCATATTTCCCTATTCATATGATACAACAAAAAAACCTTTACCAAATTCATTTTTCTTCTCCCCAAACTGAAAATGCAAACATTAAGAAATGCCCTTAAATGCCTATTCCCAAGTGTGAATGGACGACAATAAACTATACAGTCCATTAATTACCTGAGATGAAATAAGGGGGGGGTCTGGCGAAACCACACCAATGGGGAGGGGGTTAACGGAAATCTCACGTGTGGTTTTGAAATTCTTGTAGAATGGTAGAGCAAAAAAAAAAAAACCCCTTCAAAAAATAAAAAATGGTCTGATAAACTTGGGAGGTCATTTGGTAGGGGGTGTCTCCGTCAAAATCACACGTCATTTTACAGGGGGGGGGGTCCGACAAAATCTCACGAAGTCTGAACAGAGTGGAGGGGGGATCCGGAATTTCAGAAAAACACCTCACCTCATTAATGCACACCTAAGGCAAACGAGACACACATTTTAGCTAATGTAATTAGTTAAAAACAATGTGGTAAATTTGACCAAGTTGATCGTTAGCCGTTATAGAGAAATATAGTAATACGTTTAGAGGAGGGGTGGGAAACCCAAATGATCTGGAGGACCATTTGGAAATGCATCATAACTCCGAGGGCCGCATATAAAATTATATATCCCCGTATTAGACTATACACAATTTTTTGAAGTAAAAAAATCGAAACATAATGATTTATTATTGTTTTGCTATTATTCTTACATGTAAGCATAGATATATAATAATAATGACACTAGACGCACATTGTAAATGAAATATATAACACTAAAAATGAAATATAAAATATATTTTCTATAAGTGTTATGAATCTCGCAGGTCGGAAAAATGTTCAAGGCATGTGGATCCGGCTGGCTGCGGATTGGTCCACCCCTGACTTAGGTTGGTGACTACCCGGAACTAATACCAGAATTGCCAATAGCGTGTATAGTGAGAAAATCGATTAAACACCACTTCCTTATCTAGTACAGTATTACCAAGTAGCGACAGAATTAATGGCACATTATCAGATATAAACCACTCTTAACATGATCATCCGACCCAGAAATTTTTTTAGGAATACAGAAACCACCGCCACTACTCAGATGTAAAACGTGTTTTTGAAATTGACCACTGGAGCGCTAATTCCGTCTACGTGTCCAGTGAGAATCACGGACGAAGGAAATATATGGAGGAGAAATGACGTTAAATCTGTGACGCCGCCTCTAAACTCTCTGGCTGATAATGCGCATGCGCGGTGGTGGCAGCGGCCATATTGCGAATCCATACAAATGCAAATTTCGCATTGTGTTTGATGCTGTGATTATTTCATTTTGTAGTGTGTATAAGTGTTTTATAATGCCATCTTGTGTTGCATAAGGGACAAAGAATTTATCTATAATTGTTAGTAATTTCATTGAGAACCATGATAGTGACAAAAGGTGTATTGCGATGGAAACTACTTCCATCTATTCCCAATTAAGCTTACGATGTATGGTAACAAGATAACTATTTTTATTCTCGTCTAGGCCGCATTTCAACCAAACCGCAAGTGGTAGTAATAAAACTGAAATATCCATTCTGCATGTCTACTAGGGATGTAACGGATATCCGCATCCGCAAGTGCGAAACTTTAGCATGAATCCTATATCCGCTTTCGCATCTGCAATTTTTAATGCGGATGTTATAGCGGATGTTTGTTTACATTGCAATATATTTTATTCATTTCTCTTTATTCGAGATCCTGCCCATCATTCGCTTAGCTAATAAAAAATTGGTTGTTTCCCTGACGATCTTGCAATAAAAGTAACTATGAACTAACTGGTGTTATTACCTAAGCGACGAATTTACAAGTTTGTACTTGCATGTAAAGTAAAGGTCGGGCTACAATAGACTCCACCGAGCCCGCACTGTCACCGACAGTTTTCTTTATTGTTGTCGCTCAACTCGATTGAAGTGAGTTCAAACGACACCGCACCTTGCGTCGGCCATCATTAGTTTGGTTTTAATTATTGACTGTGGGGGTTAATGTCGGGCTGGACGATATGAAGAAGCGTATACAAAGAGTTTAGAAATTTCTGGATCTTTACAACTAAAATGTTGTCTTAGCGTCACTAATTGCTTTAGAAAAGTGCCCTTTTTTCAGCATTACTTTAGGTTCCTGGATTTTGAATCGTGGACCTTCCATAAATATATACTTATTCAATTATATAAAGTACATTTGTGTTTTGGAATACCAATAATAAATGATATAGAAAAAAGGACGTTGATTTTTAATATGTTTGAATATTTATTTGTCATTACATCCAGATTTGTCTCTTGAATCAGACAAATACGACGTACGACTGGGTACTGAAAGTCCCTTTCAACCCCTGTCTCAGTTGCAATTTTCATGGATCTTAAAATTTACAGTCACCTCTGGCAAAGCTTTGATTTGTTAATGCTAAGATGATGGGACGCTCCGTGGTTTGAATTTCACGTCAATCTGTAGGTTTCCTTTTAAAAATAGGTGACAGCGATAGAGGTGCATTGCGCGGCTGGTAAGAAACTCTGTGAGTGGAATTGTTAGATCATGTGAAACTATTATTTTACAGAATCTTTGCAGTCTGTATTTAAATTAAAATGTATAATAATCTTATTATTTTATGTTAAAAAAAATAATTAGTGATTCGAAAGGAACCAGTAACCGCTTTCACGGACCATCAAGAGGCTTTTTAAAATTGAAAATCGGATCTCGTAGGTCCTACAAGTTGTACTGTGAATGCGCCAGTGGAACTATGGGAAGGTGGGTGGCGAGCACGGAACTGAGCGTGGCGGGCTGGTCTCATGGCCGTTAGAAGGAACCCCCCTGTAGTCACAGAGTGGTTTCGGAAAATGTGGAAAAGAGGCCGAATGGGGATTCGAATCCATGTCTCCAGAAGCGAGTATTAACGTATTCAGACGAGCATAATTTTTGTGTAACACCATTTATCGACATAATGTTGCTCAACTGAGACAGTGTTGACGTTTGTAAAATAATAAAGCTATTGTACCCAGGATTAAACTGAATGCCTACGTGCCTGGCGTAAACTTAAAATCCAGCACCCAGAAGCTGTTGTGATAAAGGGAGCGTGCATAAACCACGTAGCTCCATTTTGGCCTCCGGTTAACCTCCCTTCCCCCCCACGTAGCCCGACGTGGTTTTAGTCTCTACCCCCCCCCCCCCCCCGTAGCACGTTGCTTTTTCCCATCTTGATTCCAGAAGACATTTTGTACTGTTTTCTCTTGTCAGACTATCGTAAATTACATACGGGGTTAATTAAATGACAGAAATATAATATATGCAAGTGCTGTTGTGTGTTCTGTACCTCATTTTAACACTGACAAATAATATGAAAGAAAGCTACGTGGCCTGGCTCGGAACCTCCCCCCCACGTAGTAACGTAGCTTTACAGCGAACCCCTCCCCCCTCTGGGCCGAGCCACGTAGTTTATGGACAGTCCCAAATGAATGTAATTTGGTCCCAAGTATCCATCCCCACATGAATCGTATTAAATGATTAAAAACTGAAAGCTTTACATGTAATATATGAGAACAGAATACCTGACAAATTTTCAGATGGTGCTTTAAATTCACCATTGTGGATATATTTAGCCAAGAGAAGTAGTACTTTATTAAAGTAGGGTTTATAAGTACATACAACCATGTGTAAACGTTGAACTGTTTAAATTTACGTGCAAATAGTAAATCACGTGATCTCGTAGCGCCTGAGGTCATACGTGTGCAAAGAACTTGACATGGGACTTGTTGTTCCAACAGTATTAAGTGATTTTAAGCGTTTTGTGAAGTTATAATTATAATGGAACGAAAGAAAAATCGTTATCTTAGTGTCTAAATGTACCAACACTTACATATATGTTCTTCAAAAAAATTATTTATTGATGCACCACGACAAGCAGACATTTGAATCAAGTGGTTGCAACTAGCAAGACGACAATACGGCGGAATGTCGGCAAAGTCGTTTATTTGTTTTTGTGAGAATCACTTTGATGTAAATATGCGAAAATAATGTCCAAATCACAACCTGCATAGTTGTAGTTCAAATAATTCAGCACCTAAGTACGTTGTACACAAGTACAAAATGTACTTGTTTGTGTTTTAGCTGTTAAATGGCATGGAAAACTATATGCGGTACCACAAAACAGGCTCTGTAAAGAAAATAATGATGAAACCTGGACGCCTTCCATCAAAATTTCAATGTCAGACTGAGAGGAAAAGTAGTTTGCCATCAACAAGTACCTCTCGCCCCGCTGTTGTCAAAGGCAACCACCATCACCATAACTTTCATTAACAGTGAAGTGATGGCTTCTCATAGTATCACACTACACAGTCACTATAAGGCACAGTCATGGGCGTATCCAGCGAGGGGCAGAGAGGGGCTACCGCCCCCCCCCCATAAGAAAATTAAGTTGGCTTCAGTACGCTTCGACGAATGAAGAACTAGTTCAGGAGCACTTTGGGAGAGAAAGATTGACTGGATTATGTCTGATGAGTGTGCGTCGTAATTTCGTGAAAGAACACCATGAGATATTGACAAACAAAATTATTGAAATTGAAAATCCGAGACAATTAATGTTACATAAAAAACTAACTGACTTACGATCTTATAGTTGGTCCTTAGATTAAGTACTTGGGTTACTATATTAATCAATGATAAAAATAGTTTCCTGAATAGGTTTGAGTTTGATTTTGTAATGTCATGTTTCAGTCCCCCACACCACTTCTTCGAAACCAAAATGTGTTGCACCCCCCCCTAGTTCAAATCCTGCCCCCCTCTAGTTCTGATCCTGGATACGCCCTTGGGCATAGTTATTCTTGGAGAAATTGTGTCAGTAGCAAATTATTTGAGACGGCAGTCTGTGTGTGATCTTTCTTTCTGGCTGAGATTTCCTTCGTTGTAAAGTATTCAATATTAGTGTCAACTTGGACTACTTTAGATTTATTCCAATAACAATTTATATCTGTAGAGTTATGGCACTGAATGCTGACCACTTTCTCTTTGTCTTCGTCAGCTGCTATGGTCGCTGCATAAGATTTCGAACGAACTATGAGGAGGGTCATGGGAGTGTACAGGGCGTATACTGGCGATGAGGCATGGAAAGATATTGCAGTAGGTATGAAAAGTAGTGCATGGTAGGAAAAGATGACCATGACCACAAGCTGGCCATCGATTTCAGGCACAAGGTAAGGGTGTCAGGGATTGGAATGAGTTACCAAGGGGAATGATGAATAATTTACCGAAAACTTTTAAAGAATTTAAAGATAAAATTGGTAGAGGGCAAATGTAGGTAGGTGCAGGATAGGGAGAAGATGGTTTTGTAGGGAAATTGCCGCCGGAGCCTGTGCTCCATTGCAATTAAATTAAATTAAACTATCTGTTCCGCGCACACCTAGCACTTTACATATACCCGAACCACGACGAAGTTGCACATATCCTATGGCACCGTCTCGCAGATCTGAAAGTAGGAGAAAGCAAAACTTAAAATCTCATAGGTACGTACTACTACACAAAAAAAACCCACATCATATTCATAACAAATGTTAACCCATTTGCACTAGGTAGAGATTATACTTTCTTTTGTTTTAAAATTCAATTTATTAGGCAAATAGTTGCAATACGCACACAGATGTTTTCACATTTTGAAACAAAGCAGCTTCAAAATTCCGAATTAGTTTCAAAGAAATTTCCAAGTGTTTGTATCGAGTTTCCAGAGATTTCGACTGTCGGCTTTAATAAATCCTGGAGTCATGATAACAAAGGTTTAAACAATCTGCAAACAACGTCGACTAGGAAAGATCGTTACCACGCCTCTTATTACTCAGTCCTATAACAGTTGTGTTGGCAAAAACTCAAACAAACAGTTAAAAAATACAAGTTAACACAGCGCACTTTCGTAGGTCTATATGTTTCATAGGGTTTGATGTCAGGCGCTGTGATTGTTGTTTGGTTTGACGCGAAGAATAGACGAAAAGTCAGATTTTATTTGTTCATGTAAAAATATAAATCATTATTATTTCTCAAAAAATACTGGATGATGTTTACGAATTTATGAATATTATTTCTAACTGAATTTCAATTTCTTTGTAATACCTGTCTGGTCCCCTATTGTAGCCTATAGCCACAAGAGTGGCAGATCTGAAGTGACAGAAACAAACAAACAAATTACGTACCATAATCACAGCTAAGCACGGTATGGATAATTTAAACAGAGAGTAATGGGGGATAGTTATCCGACACAACAAACGCAAGAGACATTAATACCAATCAATCTATGAGTCTATGATATACAAAATTTCTTTACATTTCTAAAATTTTACAATGGTCATGTGCACAAAAAGAAAGAACAGCCGAACGAGAAATAAGGAAACTGATTCTACTACTTATTTCCTATAATTGACTTTTCCTTTATAGTTGGCATCCTGTCAAAGAAATTGTAATAAAGCCACAGAGTGCAATACAGACAAAATTCGCTAAAATCGAAAATATCTGTAGCGTATGAGTAATGTGTATCAAATAAAAAGGTGACTGGAAAAAAAGAGAATAATTCAAACGGAAACGTGAAATATACCTGTACACTGTTTTCAAGAAAGGATTAAACTTCGGCCAATATGAAAATCGCACAAACACCACTAAATAAAACAAGCAGGAGGCTGACTTTGGTTAAGTGCAGACATTAATGTTACCGGTGACAGTGGTTCACAGGGAATCAATGATTACCTGTAACCGTGAACAAAGAATGAATAGAGATTGGTGGAATATGTGGCATAGAAGATTTAAATCCCGGCGCATCACATTTTACGTTGTCTTCTAACAGTTCACAATCAGAGACACAAACCACAGCAGTACGTAAACACTGAACAATACTACTTTATTGCTTATGGCTTTAAGCCTCGTCGACGTCTTTATCATTACAGGCAGGAGACGACTGGGGGAAAGAACGTTACAGGTAAGGAATTCGGCCATGGCATTTTGAAGGAACCATTGCCATTCACCTGGATTGATTTGGGTAATTATGGAATGGGTATTATGGAATGGGTAATTCTGGGTGTCTGGACGGTGAATCGAACCCGCGTCCTCCCCAATGCGAGGCCAGAGCGTTACCGCTCACCAACCACGCTCGGCCACAACGATTAAACATCCCATAGAAGAACACTCCTAAAAAAAATCATTTGTTCGAATTAGGAACTTAGTTACAAAAGAAACAGAATAAAATTTTACATATATTACTTTACCTGTTTACTTGAACTTAATTTTACACGTATACTGTCTTCACATTTCTGCTTTGTTGCTTTATAAAATTCCTGATATTTTCAATTACTGTATGAAAACTGTTATATTTTTCATGTCAGCTTCATAAATAAAATGAGCTGTTTGGAGTTTAACAAATATTTTTCATTTGAGAAAAATTTATTTTTCTTCAGTATGTAAATAATGCACTGATTGCTGCATTAGTTTATGTATAGTTGAGACCAGTGAGACTGCAACGCTGAAGGAACAGCTAGCGGGGGGGGGGGGGGAGCACGCTGCATAAAACAACCATGACGCTGTTTATCTGTAAAACTGAGAATTTAATTTAATTTAATTGTGACAACTGTATTACCGGTACATAATGGTTGGCGAAATATTTAGTGTACTCAGAAGTATTGATTTTTCAGTGTTAAAAATGATTAAAGATCTAACTCTAACTTTCATATTAATGGACGTAATATAATGAAACAGATGACGGCTGCAGAGGAGGAGAGGGCGGGAGTGGAACAGCCGCAGTGTTGCCAACTGTTCCTAACACAACCGCGTGCTTTAGTTTAATCAGCAATGCCAAACAGTGCCTCGTCGACGTCGGGGTCATTAGAGGCGGGAAAAGATGGGGGAAGAAATGGGATGGAATTGTGCCATGGCCTATTTTCGGAAGCATTGGTGAAACCGATGCGGATGCCCGGACGGGGATTCGAACCAACGTACTCCAGAATACGAGGCCAGAGCGTACCATTCACCCATCACGCCCGATATGGGAAATAACTATTCGCACGTGAAAAAAAAAAAAACTACTTATACAGAAAAAAAAAACGTAAGCACAAATATAACAATTGAAGCAACAATGGCGGACTTCAGTCACGTCTCATTAGAATTAACATTCGTCATGAATGTGGATCCTTCGCACGGAACGAGTGATTATCAGATAGAAATCGCACAACTACCGTACAGAGAAGACTTAAAGACATTACAGTGTTTGGTGGTTTCTTCAGCCGATGTCTTGTTGCAGCAGTTCACGATTTTGTGTTTTAAGCTGTCTCAGAATCCGTCGCAAAATTACTTCATTACGTAAAGTTTAAACAATATTACTGCTGGATACAGCGTACACAAGGTGGAATACGGGTACAGAAAGAAAAGCATCATGACAATACGCGAAAGTAGCAGCTCAAACGGAAATACTGTTAAAAACCAACGTGAAAAGTCCTTCCCGCACCATTTTCTTACCTTACCAATCTCGATTTTACAAACCACGCACTGGCCGACTGCAACCAGCAACGCCTCTGACGGCAGCCAGCGGAACTACTACAATCTCAAACTACGTCAGTATCGCAACCAAAACATCGAGAACGAAACACGTAAACACGTTTAATTCACCGTTTATTTAGTGTGTTTATTCATTACAACGATATTTAGAATTGATTTAATAACTGGAAAGACCTAATACAAAAACATTCCTGACTATTACGTGATTGAGCAGTTATAGTTAACAAGAATTGAATTAAAAACAATTAAAGCTCCTTATTCGCTGGGTATACATTCCGTAAATAAGCCGCGAATATGGAATGGTGATTTGTATGGGATAATAGGGATACGTTCCAAGTTTCTGGAAAAAAAACAATTAAAATCATTTTATTAAGAGATTTTAAGCAACTTTTTTAATTATTATTGTCAGGCTTAGGCAATGTTTTAAACAATTTAGTAATTTTCCTTGTTTTGCCACTTTCAATTCAAATTGATATACAGTTGTGGCATTAACAATTTGTCTTTTAAAAACATGACTTATTTCCATAGACTGATCAATTTTCATGAAGAAATCACAAAGCTCATTTGCCATCAGCATACCTGCACACAGATTTTTTAAATTAAATGTCACCATTTCAGTGCTCGTTGAAGCCTCTTCTTCAATGGCTTGGGGATTTAATATTTCCTCCAAGTCCATTTCAGTCAAATCTTCATCTAGCGATTCAAGCAACTCTTGAATTTCACTTGATTCTTTCTGTTCAAAACCATATATTATTTTTACTTATTACTTTACGCCGTCGTCGAGGTCATTAGAGTGGGGGGATGCGGACAAGCAACGGGAAGGAATTCGGCCATATCCTTTTGAAGGAAGCATCCCGGCATTCGCCTGGAGTGATTTGGGTTGATATGACGTCATATTCCTTCGCAACTTGAGCAATGCTGCAGTTAAAGTTTGAATTTGCACGAATTCTCCATCATTTCCGACAGTGATCAGGCCACAGTTTTTTTCAACATTATTGCAATTTGTATGGCTTCAGTTTCGCAACGATACTTGTAACAGTGCATTATGCTATGTCAAAATTTTTTCAGCATTGCATAACAGTTATAAATAACATCATAAATTACGAACAAAGCAGAGAGGACAAGTGTTATTCACTCAGAATTGTTGCAGCGAAGTACTGATGATTCAGTGGCAGCAAGATATTTTGTTTTGTTTTAATTGTTTCGGTTAGACAGATTGACTGTCGCCATGTGTCAGCAATACTCAAGCGGTGCCGACAGGATACCGAATCCTCTGAATGTACCGAATAATAAAAATTCCAAGCGGCGAATACAGACAGTTTCACAATTATTTTATCCACGAATACTGAAACCGCGAATAAAGAGAGCTTTGACTGTATATGCTCATTCCAGAGATTACGTTGCAACCACTGCGAAGACTGCTGCATTCAAATAAACAAAATGGTGATGGCCATCTTCTCTGTTCCGCTCTATAACTGTTATATTTAGCGCCTCTGAGCTGTCACTTCTCTCACCAGGACCGCATGCGCTCCACCTCTAATGACTTCGACGTCGAAGGCCAAGTCAATACTGCTCTACGCTCTAACTCCTTCAAGCAGTCACCATCCATAAACGTTAAAGCAAAGCATCTACTGAGAAAAAAAAAAAAAGAGAGAGAAGAAAAGAAGAAACAAAAACACAGGTATTTTCCAAGAATATTTTTTTTTATGTTTTTTTCGCACACGATTGGACGAACGATGATAATGCATCGCTTTTGTACATCAAATAGTAATTTTGTCCAAGTTATAGCCGTAAACAAAAGTAAATTATTAAAAATTATAAGCAGCCATCGCTAGATTATCTAGCCTTACTCTGTATTTTGTATTTAGAGCTTTAATATCAGGGAACATCTGCGACAAGTTTATACCGCGAAACAGTGAATGTATTACTGTACTGGTTTAGTAGCACTGCAGTTCATACTGAAGGTGTGTCATGAATTAATCGTGATAATTTATGATATGTAAGCTAGGAATCCTGATATAGAAGGTGTCATTATCTGACG
>JARYHS010004603.1:0-24998 GCA_031002005.1 Vandiemenella viatica
CATTCCGCCCCTGCCTGTCGTAGCCACCTTAACCTAACCTGGTAGTCTTACCGGGTACAGGGGATCTACAGTTTAATGTGGAATCCGAACCACGGAAGCGTGCTGGTGTTGTTCACATTACACAGCAAGCTGTGCTAGAGATGAAAGTCGGGTTAGGGGCCTATGAAAATCGCCGCCGAGACAGGGATTCGAACCCGGGCTCTTTCGATCCCGTCAGACACCTTAATCATTGAGCCATCAGAGCGCTCTTCTATGGGATAAGTTATAGGTTGTAGAATTCTACGCTGAAAATCCTAACTTCCATATTTCGTAAGAAGTAGGGGTTGACGTTGGCTCGCTAAACCTTACGAAGATCAATTCATCTCAAACTTGTCTATGCTTATAATGAAGCTGTTATAAAGTGGGCTCAGCTGTTTATTCCAGGAAGAGTCAAAGCTGTTGCGGCTCCTTTCATGATAAATGTCACGTTTTTTGTCTCTAACCAAGAATTCAAATGGATACTTACAAATGTAAAACAGGAGCTGGAACTGATTCGTCTAGAGACGAAACAAAGTCATTAATCATTTCTGTGATCACCATTTTGGATCCATGCAATCTTAATCATGATACTACCTGAAACAAAATATTTTGCTTATTTTCGAGTAACCTACAAACTACATTAAATATAAGTGTTTTTAGTAGTCTTCGTTTAAATGTAAGATATGGTCGATAGTGCCGACAAATTTTAAGTTCAGATGTAACAGCATTCTTGAGACAAAAAATTTCTAAAATTGACAATCCTGGCGACCCCTCACGACTTTTATTCCATTGAAAAAATTGGAAAAGTAAATTTGCCCTGTTTTAAAACGAGCTCGAAACATTTGTACTCCGCACTCTGGGGAAGGTAAAAAATTGTTTATACAACTTCATTTCACTTTTATAGATTCCCCTCCCCCCTTCCCTCCCTAGAGTATACTTTTTCAAAATTTTAAATCTGTTCGGTTTTCGGTAGGCAAAATACAAAAAAAGTACAAATTCGAAGTCTGAAACTTGTTTCATTTACGAGCTTGAGTGCTCGGACACGGAGAAAGACAGGCAGGCAGAAACATTACAAAATTCTCATAGCTTTGTTCCCAAACTGAAACAATTTATACTTATTATATGCCGTGAAGAAATTTGGGTTTCGGCTTTGGAAACTGAAGGAGACAGAGAAAGTAAGGCATGTTTGATTTAGGATTGGGAGTGTGGTTAGGCTGAGTAGTTAGTAATTTGCAAAAATTTTGCTTGAAAAGTAACGTCAAGCATGGTTCACATAGCCATCTATACTCTAACATGGGATCAACAAGAGCAAACATATTGCATTCATTACAATTAGCTATTTATTGCCGGTGAGTGCTGTAGATACTACGAACTCAATCCAAATGATGCCAGTGACAAGACGGAATCCAACGTGGCGGTGACGCTCTGACCTCGCATTTGTGAGGACAAGGGTTCGAATCTTCATCCTGTCATCCAAATTTCGGTTTTCAATGGTTTCCAAAAATCACTCCTGGCGAATTCCTGGATGGTTCCTTCAAAACACCATGGCCGAATTCCTTCCTGTTGTTAGCCCCCATTCATATTCCGCCTCTAATGACGTCAACGAGGCGTGAAGCCACAAGAAAAAAATAAAGGCTATATGCCGGAGATGGTTCCTTCAACCCACAGTGCCTCCCCTCCAACCTACCCGCCTCTAGTGACCCCGATGTCGACGAGGCCTTAAGCCGGAAGCCAAAAAATAAAAAAAGGCACCTAAGAACACCAATATTAGAAAGTTGTATCACACTAAGTTATAAGGAAAATGGACTTGCCAACTACAGTTCTGCTCGTTTTGATAAGTTAAGGACGACCCTACCCCTTCGAATCGATGTTAATGATTGGCCGTGTCGTCATTTCACGTCTACCAATTCCTATATCTTTAAGTTATTCCTGAATATAGAAGTGTTTGTGCGTTTCAGTCTGTGTGTGTGTCGTGAACCTGTGAGGGATGGGGAGGCAGATTCAAGTGGACACGTGACCTTAATGCGGCCGCAAACAAACAGCTGTGGCCCAAAACGGTACAAGGAGGTCAGTGATTAAAGCGATGTTTCGAAAGCTGCTCAAACTATTTTCTCAGTACGAACGTCTTTGAGCCTAACAAATAGAATTATTTTATTGACTGAAAGCACCAACTTATTTTAAGCTTTCGTTCAGAGTTTAACATCGCTGTTGATGTCTGAATCAAGAAGCGTGTTTACACCAACAAATAGAACTAATTATCTCATTCTGTGGATAACGTAATCTCTGAAGTGTCTTACGCGTTATTACGCCAGTGTGGCGCCAACCCGGCATTGGCATAAGCTATTAGGAGGAAACAATAATAATCAAAATACAAGACGTTGACGTGCTCTAAAACAGTCATCAAACTGTAAATCCGGATTACGGTTCATCTAAGTTTTTCCATTATTATCTAAATCCTAGATCAGGGGTGGCCAACCCAAATGATCTTGCGCGCCACTTTGGAAATGCATCATAACTCCGCGGGCCGCATATAAAATCATATATCCCCATATTAGACATTTTTTGGAGTGAAAAGTTGAAACATAATGAGTTATTATTATTGTGTCCCTATTATTCTTACAAGTAAACATAGTTAATATAGTAATAATGATACTCATAATTTCTACAGATAATTTTTGAATATATGGATGCACAAATACTACTTTGGCCATTATAAAATAAATATATTTTTCAAAAGTGTGATGAATCTCGCGGGCCTGAAAAATGTTCAAGGCGGGCCACATGCGGCCCGCGGGTTGGCCAACCCTGTCCTTGATGAATGCTGGTGTGATCAGCAGCTTCGCCTTTAAAAATACATTACAAAAAAAAGAATAATATGACAAAGCACTACAAGCTTTCACGATTCATGACCATCTGCTTCAAGTAGAATCATCAACAAAGCAAATAGCTTTAAAATATTAGCACTTTTAAAAAGGAGGAAAAGTGCATTTAAATCCACGCTGGCCTTGTGTTTTATAGATCAAGGTGTTGATGGTACTGGGCGGAAATAGGCCATGGCCGTATAAACCAGCCAAGTCATAATTCCCCTTAATCTATTTCATAAACCTGTGTAAAACCTAATCTGAATAGTCACTCCGTGATCTAACGCCGAAGGTGGATGATAGCTCCATTTTTTTCTTTGTTGTTGTTGTTGTAGTACTCGGTGAGCTATTGGGCTATTTAATAGCCAAGGTCTGCTTGTTGAAAGTTGTCGAAAGTTTTATACTCCAAAATTATATTACGCGATGTTCCAAAACGTGAGGACCTGCCAAAGCTCTAGTCTGTTCTTAGTATGGGTATCGGATTTATGT
The DNA here is from genome assembly GCA_031002005.1 of Vandiemenella viatica. Classification (NCBI taxonomy): domain Eukaryota; kingdom Metazoa; phylum Arthropoda; class Insecta; order Orthoptera; family Morabidae; genus Vandiemenella; species Vandiemenella viatica. The sequence goes on from JARYHS010004603.1 coordinate 3,369, forward strand.
AAAAGTTATTTTGCCTCTTCAATAACGAAACTCTATGTGACATTTGTCTACCACATGTATTATAGATAGAAAGCAAGGAATTGGTAAGATGTGTAGTTCTTCGACCACATTGTATCGGATACGTAACTGGGGATGAATGAATTATGTGAAGTTGAAGACTCGCAAATACCGACTAACATGTTCCATACAAAAAATTGGCTTCAAATTCAACGCTGTAACAGACACCCGTACAGTACTGATGTAAAGAATTTATGCAAGTTACCAAGTTTTGTAGTATCCATTTGTCTAGCACAGCGGCCGGCAACCTTTTAGCAGTCACGGGCCACAGGGTGGCAAAACAAAGTAAAGGCGGGGCCGCACATACACAGTAAAAATGCGAAAACTCAGTTTTCAAAATTTATTAATACAAATGAGGATACAAATGAAGAAAAGTTACAAAATTGATCTTACATACTAAATTCGGAGTGACGTTTAAGGTTGCATTTGACTGGCTATTTTTTGTATGTCAGCTTTCATGCTAGAAGTTGAAATACGTAATATATCTCTCAAATGCTCATCTATGAGAAGAGAAGCGTATTTATTTTTTCGATAGTTGACGACTGAAAAAGTTTGCTCGCATTAATAAGTACTTCCAAAAATTGAAATAGACTGCTGAGAAAACTTTTTCAATTCGACAAAATCAGACGGCAAGCTACCATAAAATTTGATCAAATCATTCATCTCGTAAAAGGCGTTTTTAGGCTCTCATTGGATTGAAGTTCAATCACATTCATTTGTAAATTACTGGGTACATCCTCAACATCGCATGATAAAGGGTTAGCAGTTTGTTCGAAATCTTCTCGAAATCATCAAATCTGTCACTGAATTGACCTTTTAACTCCATTAAAATGTCTTTTAGTTTGGAACGCCTGTATGTGTATCAGATATTAGTTTGTTTTTTCCTTGAAGCTTGACACTCAGCATATTTAATTCATGAGTTAAATATTTCAAAATCCAAGATCTATTAACCATTGAGGGTCTGTTAGCTCTGTAATAGATTTACGTTTCTGATTCATAAAAGTATTGATTTCTTTTCTGAGATCGAAAAATGTTTTCAGTACTGCACCTCTACTTAGCCATCTTACTTCTGAATAATAAAGGACATCTTGATGATCTGCTTCCATTTCGGATAGAAACTCTGGTGACTGACGATGTGTCAACCCATTGTTTCTGATATAGTTTACAGTGGATATCACGATGTCCATTTCTTTTCTCCAGTGAAACGACTTTGGAACGCTTCTTGGTGGATAATGCAATGAAAAACTAACAGTATTTCACATCCTATCTCTGCCAATTTTGTTTTAATTCTACCCACCAGGCCCTTGTTTTGCCCACTCATGTTTCTACCTCCGTCAGTTGTTAGACTTGCCATTTTTTCCCATGCTAATTGCATTGACGTCATTGCCTGTTCTGACTGACAAAACAAATCTTCACCTATAGTCGTTCCCTTCAAACTACATAAGTTCCTAACACACGTTGACGTACTTATCAATTCCGCGAACAAATATTAGAAGCTGGGCAGTATCTGACACATCATTACTTTCATCGGTAGCTAAGGAGAACCATTATTGTTGTGCTTTTTCCCGAAGTTTTTCGCATAAATTAGCGCCCAAATCTTCAGTGCGCCGGGTACAAGTTCTGGCAGATAAGCTTATATTTTCAAATTTCTTTTTTGGTCTGGGAATACCTCTTCAGCTACAGCTAGGCACATTGTTTTATTAATTCGCTGTAGGTAAACGGTCGCCCAGACTTGGATAATATTTCCGCCATCCTTAAACAAGTATATTTGACTTGTTACTTTCAATTTGCACGTTAAAAACACTTTGTTGGTTCTTGAATGAAGATTTGAGTGAGTTGATTTTGTTTTTCCGCGAATCAACAACTAGGCAAGCAAATTTTACTTTATGCTCGGTATCATAGTGACGTTTGACGTTATATTCTTTTTGTATAGCAAGGGTGTTTTGGCATATTAAGCATAGAGGCTTTCCATTGCAATTAATAAAAAAGTATAAATCTGTCCATGCATCGTTAAACACTCTATTTTCTTCAATTAACTTCCTCTTTTTTGTAGCCATCAGTAAAACTTATAACCAACAATGCCAGATACACGCTGTAAGAATAAAAGCCGTGTTGAAATCATGTCACTTAATTTCGCTATGTAATTGTATGAACTATCAATATCTCACACTTAACCGAAATGTAAACAAAATAGTAGGTACTCGTAGGTCACAGAACAATAACTAAATCGTAGGTACAGGGCCGCGGCGGAGGCGTGCACACATGAAATAACTTGTTTCACTCAATGACACAGCTAGCGCGGACGGACGGAGGGCGAGCGAGAGAAGATTATTGTCAACGCTGACCTATTGTTTCAATTACAGGAGAGAATGGGAGAATCGTTCCCGCTCGCACTTGTCCTGCTCTTTTCGCGTAGTTCATTCGCTGCGCTGTTAGATCTCGTTCACTCTTTTATGCATTATATTTTATTATTTTATAATATGCGCTTTCGATATGATTTTTATAAGCGGACACGGGCCGCAAATAGAGTGGTCTAGCAGATTAAAATTCCAAATTGTTTAAATACACTGGTGTGCAAAACTTAAGGACAAAAGTAACTTTCGTATGCTGTGTCACTGTCAAGTGAATCTTGAATCTTGAACCATCTGTAGAAAGAGCTGCTACAATGTGGTAAAATAGGCAACTGAAAGAAATACGCGACGAGACGAACAGAGACAATAAGTTACACTGAAATCACTGCCACTCATTATGGTCCCCTGGACATTACAAAAAGAAGGGGAATGATCCTTAAAACGGTGTGCGATCACCTCTGACAGCAGTGCATGCTCTGCCACGAGATCCAATACTGGCCTCAAGGTTGGTATGGAGTTCTTTCACCGTGATTGACAACTGCTGGAAGGTCGTTGGTGCATATCACGTGCTGCAAACGTCTCCCCGACGCATCCCACACGTGCTGCACGAGATTTAAGTCCGGGGGGGGGGGGGAGACGAGCAGACCAGTTCATTTGCCGAATTTCCTTTCTTTACAAGAGCTCCTCCACCTACGCTGTTCCAGTTTCGCATTGTCATCAATAAAAATTAAGTCATGGCGGAATGCACCACTGAAAAGATGCACATTTGGAAGGAGTGCAGTGTCACAATAACGCTGACCGATGAGTGTGTCGAGTTCAATGACTTTGAAGTCTGTAACCCCATGCAGCCTTATTCTTCCTCATACCATAAAACTTGGACAACCAAAATGATCACGTACGACAGTGTTCCTGGGTGCATTCCGTGTTCTCACCTCTCGCCAACAGTTGAGAGTACGTCCAGAATCCTAGTCAGACTGAATCTGTTCTAATCTGAATAGAGCACGCGACCCCACTCCTCATCGGTCCAGTCCTGTCCTGGTGCGCTTGGCACCATCGCTAACGGTGCCGCCGATGTGCAGGTGTCAACGGAACACAAAGTAATCGTCGTTGTGCAAAGAGACCAAACCCATACAGTCACCGAGCCACTTGGAGTGTCAGATTGCATGCCTTACAGTCCTTTAGAACCTGGTTACAACTGCACCCACTGTTTGACGTAGGTCCATACTTGCCTGTTACATAATATAGTTGTCATATGCTGCTGTGGTTGACAACCTTCTCGCCTTCGGGCAGCAGTGCCTGTGGTCAGAATGCTTCCTATTCATGTGAAACAATGCTGTTAACAATACCAAATTCCTTCGTCCTTGGCTCAGTTTCCAGATAATTCTTCCTGTGTTTAGTCACCCAAATGTTGTCTCCGAGCCACGTTGCAGTGAATAACACCACCACAATGCAGTGTAACAGCTCATTGACTGACACACACTATCTTGTCCTGTTCCTTGAACTGCATCGTGTTGCGGCGTCAAACATATTTGGCGCTATAGTTGCGCTGAACTCTCGCCATGTAACCCTAACCTCCCATGCTTTCATTCATTTCCGCCGAGTAGTTAACACGTGTATGTTGTGTCACTTCATCTATCTCGCCCTTAAATTATGCACATCAGTGTAATTACATTAAAATTGCTGACCGTACTGGTGTACTTTCTTTGTACTGCGTTTATGTTATAAGTGTTAAATAAGAATGTTGAGGAAATAGGTTGCCGCCTACCATCGCAACTGATGACTTCATTCCTTCATTACCACTGTCAAAGACCAAGATTTGATCCTGTGGACAATTTTTTTGTAATGTAGAAAATGTTCTAGTGATTAAAAATTACCGAGACATTATATATAAATAAATATTTAAATTCAGACTTTTTAATCACTTGCGAGTGCTAGCATAAAAATACCTCCTCAGAGAGAATAATAGTTTGAAAGAGGTGTGAGAATGTGTAAATCGGCGGATTTGGTATAGCATCTATGCTGTACACAGTATACGATTAACACTCTGAGATGTCTTCAGCAGCATGTGGTTGACGTTAATTATGATCCCATTAACAAACTGAACATGGCAAACTTGAAATTGCTGCCAGTTTACAAAACTGCACCGAAATGATTAATTGGAAGAAGGGTCACATAAATACAAGTATTTTGACGAAGTTAATTTGCCAACTGGTAAGTGGAGTCTTTCGCAAAAGGTCTGAAACTCTACTGAGTATGGATTCAGTGTTTTATCCAGGCAGCAACAACCATCAACGTTAACAGAATAACAACTTTGCTGTGTTTCATACATGATTAAACTACAGATGCCACGAAATGAACACCTGTAAACAAATTCTAATGAGAGTAGAAGACGTTTCTGTCACATAAGAAACTCGATACAGGAAACCTGAAACACTGATGATCTTAATGCACATAGACGATGTGAGGTCCCCACTCACCAGTCATTACTGAGTTATATTACATTATAAATTGATTGTAAATAAATTTATATTTTATTTATAGTATAGGTCTTCCAGCATAATAGTTTGTGTAGAACGGGGTAATTATAAGTTTGTTTAGTAATTTCATGTTGCGAGAGTTGGCAGTACGGTATGGTTGTGTGGTCGCGGAAGGAACAAGCCAATATGGCGAGAGAGACTGTTTTTGGCTAACATAGGGTGAACATGTGGAGAAACTGATTTCGGCTAGCGTGATGCAAATATGTACAGAATATTGTTTCAGTGAAAGCATTGTAGCTTGTGTGAATTTTTGAGTGTAATAAATTGTGAATTATAGTAAAAGTGTGGCGAAAGTCATTTACATAGCATTAGAATATCCGTTGCGCAAATTGAGAGATGATTGAGGGTTCTGTAATAAAAGTTACTTTATATTAATACAAACGGCGAGGTGATAGCAACTACCGCAAAAAGGCATATTAGGGCCAAGTGCCAGTAAAGCGGGCTATCAATCTTTCTTGTCGCAGTCCAAATAATGGATAAGGAGGACCTCGCAACGACTAACCTCTAAAATGATTACCAAGTTTAGCTCCTGAAGTTAGCAGCTGCAAGTAGATGGGATACGCGGGTACGGGACCAAAAAGGATGTGTCGCCCATTAATCTTCTCTTACCTTGTTTATGACCTATTAACATGATATATAACCCAGAATGCCTACAACGCACATGCCACACACGTTGCGCCGTTGCAACTACACTGCGAACCCAAACATGATTGATGACCGCAATCGGCCGCCCATGTTACGTAACCTAACATTCGGCGCTATTTAACCACAATAACCTCAATTACACCAACATTTAGGGCAATTATCTGTTATGTTACATGTTAATATGATTCGTATAATATGGTTCGAATACAAATAACTGGTGGAATATTGTACAAAAATAACATGTTTCAAATATCTGCATAAAGAGATTCGACCACTGCATGAAATAGAGAAAATGTAGTGATTTGTAGGTAAAGTACATATCAGTCTTCGTTTTACAGTCTGTGTAAACAGGGGACTAAGTAGCAGTCAACACAATCGTATCTGAGCGTGGTGGTTAAGCTGTAATCGTGCGGGTGCGCCATGTGAAATGGTGCGGGTTCTATCCCCAGGCAGACCATCTAGATTTCTGTTTTCCATGGCTCATTACAAAAATAATTGCGTGATGTAAAGACTGGCAGTTGTAGTTAAACGCTAAAAAGTGCCAAGTCATGCGTGTAAGTAAAAAGGTGATACCATTTAGCTCTGAATATATGGCCTACAGTTAATGATACTGTCCTTAGAACGGTAGATTCCGCTAAATACCTAGGGGTAACAATTCGTAATAATTTGTCTTGGAATGAGCATATCGAGAATGTAATGGGGAAAGCAAATCGTATGCTCCGATTTCTAGGTCGTAATTTAAAACAATGCACTCCGGAAGAAAAATCAATTACATACAAGTCACTAGTGCGCCCTCACTTAGAATATTGTAGTTCCGTATGGGGTTCCCATCAAATTGGGTTAATGGAGGCATCAGAGAAGGTCCAAAGAAGAGCCTCCCGATTCGTGACAGGTATATATAGTTGGAGGGAAAGCGTGAATGCGATGTTGATGGAGTTAGGTTGGGAAGACCTGGAACACCGAAGGCGTGCTCTCGACAGAAGCTAATTGTAAAACTCACGACTGACGTATTTCGGAATGATAGCAAACAAATATTGCTACCAGCAACATTCATATCTCGAAATGACTGCGAAAATAAGAGAAATCAGGGCTAGAACTGATTCATTTCTGTACTCATTTTTTCCACAAGCGATTAGGGAACGGAATAGAAAGGATTTACTTGGCGAGTAAACTTAAAATCCAACACTAGTAGCTATCTAAAAAGCACTCCTGTCATCCTGATCTGGGTTTTCCAAGGTTTTCCTGGATCACTCCAGCCCATGGGCGCCTCCTGCCATATCCTGTGTATCCCTTTCAAACTATTACCCTTTCGGATAGGTGCAACGCACCCACCGCCACACACTTTTAATGAATCGCGGAGTAATAGTAATAAATCGTGTTTTTTGTGAATTAGTGTTACATCCGCGTTAATGGCACAAATTTCGTAAATTACTCTCAGTTTTGTATACGGTAACTTACCGAAAAAATACATCTGTTCTCCAACACTAGGACTTGTAAACAACACTTCATTTTTGAGCCGGATGGTAGGAATTACGCTGTCGTCCAATTATATTGAGACGAAAAATCGCCTAAAACTAATCAAAGTGGCGAGTGAGCTGATTAAGGCCCATACATTATGACCGTTGCATTGCTATTAAATGGGTGCAAACAGTAATCACAAAAAATAGGGAAATTTCGATGTAGTGAAGGCATGTCATCCGCCGGTAAGACTTAAACTGGAGGTAACACCCACAGCATCCTCTGGACATGATACATCGGGATCCCTGTCACGAGCGGAATTATTTGTGTACTGTAAATACCGTGCAGAATAACGTAAATGTTGTATGTATTGTAGAAATTACAAAATCTTTTTAAAATAGTAAAAAAAAAACTGCACAATTTATACAAATTTCGTAATTTGTTGCAAATTTGGTTTAATTCTAGATTGCGATACCGCTGTGCCATCAGTGCTACAAAATTAATACAAATCCGTAGAAATGTTTGTTAATTCCTTTGTTGTAATGTTTTCATGACATTTCAGCTTCTTTCCGTTACAAAAAGTCACAAGAAATTTACAGTAGCAAAATATTTTCCACCGAGAACTATGTAAGAAATATGGTATTTCTATGGTTTGAATTCAGGCCACATTTCAACCTAACCACAACCGCTAGGAAGAAAACAAACTATTATGTTGATATAAACACTATACCAACAGTGGTTTAAGCGGAAAGTGTTTACAGTGTTGTAGTGGTATCGTGATCTAGAATTAAACCGCAAATTTTGTGTGTAATTTACTCAATTTATATAAAATAAGTGACATTTCTGCTGGTGACCTCGGAGTCAAAAGATCCATGTGATCAGGACACATATGGGGGAGTGTATATTTTGTCATGAAACTCTTAATAATTGACAGTAATGTCCGGACTGGGTATTGCACCAGTCTCCTCTTGAATGCCTGGACATTAACTGCTCACTCTTCAGACTTGTACATATTAAAAATGTCAATAGTATGTGTATTAAACCATGGATTTGTTGTTTAAAATTTAATTTTTTTATTCTTTTGTACGCGGCAGTAGAAAGAGAAACAATTTCTCTGTGGCGTTATTAAATATTACATTTCATTTCTAGCTAGGCATTGCACTTTGAAGTTTACTTGCTGTGATTTGATGCAGCTTAACAATTGAGTTGTATTAACAACATTGTTTAATTTTTTGAATCACTTTTTATTTATTAATGCTCAGAACTGTTTTTTTTCTGTTAGTTGCATTCTTTTTAAATAAGTAAAGGCACTTAAAGAAGTTGCATCTAAATTTTACTTTGTTGCTATGGCTAACTACCTGGCTACTTTATGTTGTTTGTCTGTATTGCCCTCTATATAAATAATACCATATCACACACAAACTTTTGACAACTTATCTCCTCACTTTAATTTTGTGATGCAGAATGTGAATAAATTTTTTATTAATCCTTTCAGGTCCGTGAAAGGTTGCGAGTGGCCTTGGAAAGGGTTGCTACACTTGAAGAAGAACTTAACAATACCAAAGAAGAAGTAAGTATGCTAGCAAAAGCTAATTCGTTTGGTCGTACAATTTATTTTTAAGCGTTTTCCAACTATCATTGAAACTGACATTGCCCTATGGCATAGTATCTTTCGCCACTCTATACATCAAGGCCACTAATTTACAACAATATCTACACTTCAACAGTTGCTATCCCTTCCACCTCAAACATTCCCATTCCTTTACAGCCTTGCCATCCATGGCAGACACGTCTCTTCTGATGAAGAATCCCTCTCCAGGTACCCCCGGAAACTATAGCAAACCTTCATTTCCTACTGTTACCTTGTGGGTCTTTTACAAAAGCAAATCTCTTATGCTGCCACCCTCCTCCCATAAGCTACTCATGCCCTTGATCGTTAAAACCAACCATAGCTCCACAGCCAGTTCTCTCATGGTCTTGATTCTGTTAATCAAATCCTGCAACATAGGCATGACTTCCGATGTTCCTTGCCTAAAATGCACGCCCTTCTCCCAAAAATTCTATCCACTGCCCCCAACATAGTTCAGTCAACCACACAATCTCGAGAACATCTTGGCCCAAAAATACTCCCCTTTGGATTCTCCAAAACCATCATATAGATCCTTTCCATACAACAGACCTTGCTGTAAAACTTGCAGCATGCATCCACTAGACATGTTCCTCCCAACTGACATACCAATTTCACCTCAGTGTACCTTTTCTATAAACTACCTTGCCTCCACTGTGCTAGTAAGTAAATAGTCCTCACTACCAACTAGCTCGCAATCAGAATGAATGGCCACAGGGAAATGTCTTCACCTACAACTTAGATCATCCATGGGCAACTCATGCCAGTTCTCACAACTCTTAACAACCTCAATGAGAACTGTAAGAGTTTACCTGGAAACTACCACAATGTCTGAATTTCGTAGATGTGAACTAGCTTAGCAAATATCCTGGACATCAACCTGTTCTCAACCTCTGTTAAGACCATATCAGTAAACCCATCATTTACTGTTTATTTATTTTTTCTTAGTGAGTTATTGCTCCCTTCTTTATACATATTATATACAGTTGAGGCCAACTAGGACCACCTTAAGACTTTGTGCACTTGGCAATAAGTTTCATCTTCTTTTGAGCCCAGAAATCCTTCATTCATTTTGAATGTGCCTGTTTGCACTCTTCTGTCCAAGGTTTACTGCATTTTCTTTAGGTGTGTTTGTCTCAGCTTGCCCCATTTGTCATTAACTTCTCCCAAAAAAAGATCTCTATTGAAAGCATCTTCTGGTTCTAATCCCATCAAATGAAGGTCTTCTTTAATATTTATGAACCAGGGCATTACAGTTTTGGGTTTTGAATCAAATAAATTAAAGATATTTTTGTTAGTCTGTTCTCCATTTATTTGAGGTGGCCATAGAATCGTGCCCATCTTTTGCAGATTGTTTCAGCGATTTTCTCTATTTTGCTGTAGACTTCTTTGTTGGATATCATTTGATGAACACTATTCTTGAAGATGGAACCCAGAATTCCTCTAATAATTTTTCGCTCTTTTTTCTCCAATTCTCCCAAGAGTCCTTTATCGGCATTCAGGAACAAGGTTTTGGCTGCATACAAAACTACTGGTTTCAGAGCTGTTTCATAGTGATGTATCTTAGTATTTTGTGAAAGATATTTTTTGTTGTAGGCCTCTCGCAAAGTTTGCTAGGCTATTTCTAGTTTCTGAATCTTTTTCCAAATAGCTTCTTTGTCCAATCCATTTTTCATGATCTCATCCAGATAATTACAATTTTCCACTCAATTAATGTCTCCATATTTGGTTTGAAGTTTTGGTGGAGCATCTTTGATGTTAGTCATTACTTCTGTTTTTTCAAAAGATATGTGTAAACCGGTTTGATCAATAATTTCCTTCAACAAATCAATTTCGATCCTAGCAGTTTCTAAGTCATCTGATGGGATAGCGATCTCATCGGCAAAAGCTAGAGTATCTATTGTGATCCCTTTAGATTTAGTTCCCATTATCAATGGCCTGTAGTCAGTTTCCTTTAATTTTGCTTGCTGGGTCCGAATGATCTTTTTGAGAACACAGTTAAAATGTAGTGGAGACAGACCGTCACCTTGCCTGACATCACTTGTGACTTCAAAAGAATCGGGCAGACATCCTAAAAACTTAACATTTGATTTTGTGTTTGCCAGCATGGCTCTAATTATAGCCAATAGTTTTAGGTCAACTCCAAATTCATTAAGGATGTTTAATAGCACCTCCTGATCTATCGAGTCGTAAACTTTCTAATTTTTGTTTGTTTTTTGTTTTAAGTATATGAGTATCTATTGATGTGTTCTGATGCTGCCAGTGATATTGTTTTACATCGGTAGTTTCCTTCACATCATTTTACTCTTCGATTCTTATCCTTCCCAGAGTGAGGTTTTAAACCAAAATATTGCGAATTTTGTTCGTCTCTCTCTTGTGTGTTTGCTGTCTGCTCTCTGCCTTCATATATGGTGACTGGTGGGTCTACTTTCAATAGCCTTGGTTATTATCACTACCCAAAAGCTTTTCCCATTTCACTATTTTTGTTATAACCATATCTATTTTAGAAACTCCTCATTAAATTTGCTTGAGATAGATTATTCCTCCACAGACTGACTTTAATTGGTATGTTTCATGATCAGTCTAGAAAGGCAACAGTACACTAGGCATTTTAAGTCATTTATGGCCCCAGTATATTGGACTTTATGGGTACCATGTGAATAAAGGTATTTTGAGTCCAGTGGTTAAGAAATTTTCTGTAAATTTATGTCTAATCCTGTAATGGTGCCCAATTTCTCTGTGGAAGTACATTGGCAGAAATTAAAATCCCAACACCCAGACAGGAATGGTGGAATTTTAGGAAACTTTGTAGATATATCCAGGGTCATACCCAGAAGAAATGATGATAAATTGAAATGGATCAGGCTAAATTTATTACCTTTAGATACAGATGTCAGTAAGAAGTGCTCCCTCCTTGAGCACCTATACATTTGTGGATCCTTGCCGGCATTGGATCAATAAGAGTTCAGATGTCTTATTGGGGTATGTGTCTTTATGCCTGAATGTCGTTTGCAGTCAGTTGTTGCACAGTTTGTGCTGGGTGACCATGTGATCTAATGTGTCTACTCCTGGCACCCCAGACATGTTCTATTGGGGACAAATCTTGGGACCGTGCAGTCCAAATTGTGATCATAACCCCTTGCAAGGCTTGTGTTGCGATGGCCGCGGTATGAGAACGGGCTTCATCCTGTTGGAAGATGCAATTTGAATGGTGAACGTGGAGAGTATCACAGTAGGGTGCAGCACCCCATCCACATAGTGTTGGGCTGTCATTGTGCATTAAAAATCAACCAACTCAGTCCTGCTGTCAAAACTGATTGCCGCCAAGCCTTGACATGAGTGGCTGCACCTGTGTGATGTTCTGAAATCCCAGTGGGATAAGCCATTTCTTCACTATGCCTGTGAACATGTTCTCGATCACCACTTTACCACAGACAGACTCGTCTCCAAAAACAAATATACACCATTCACGTGTCCATTTGCGCTTTGAAATACACCAGGGTAGACGGTGCTGATACTGAAACCAGGTTAATGGAACACACTGCATGGGGGTCGGAGAGTGTAACCAAGCTTCAATCAATTGGTTTGCAATTATCCAGAGGGTGTCTATCTCTGTAACCACTGCTTGGATCTGGCCTGCAATCACCTGTCTGCCAACTACAGCCACCCACACAATTTGGCGGTCTTCATGTGGTATTGTCCATCTGCCTGCTCTAAGGGTATTAGAGCCATCTTTACTCCAACGTGTAACAAGTCTGTATGCTGATACTGCGCAACAGTCAATCATTTGGGTGATTTCACACCAATTCTCCGACCTCTATCACAGGTAGACACGAGGCGTAGATGGTCATTACTCTTCACGTTGGCACACCTGGTCAACAAGAACTTGTGGCCAAAAAAGTGTCATGTTACACCTTGCTGTTCCCCAATTATATGCTAAAACATAGTAATTTTGAATAACAAATAGCCCCATAATTTTCATATTATTACAGGCAAAACTTTCAATTTTTAATCATTTAATACTTTTCATATGGGGATACTTGGGGCCAAATTTCATTCATTTATCACAACTCTGTCTGGGTGTTGGGTTTTTAATTTCCGCCAGCATTTTGGAGAGTTTCCCATTTTCCATTGGCATAAAACTCAGGGAAATGATGAACAAGTTACCAGAAACACTGAAATATTTTAAAATTAAAATTCACTCAGGAAAAGTAGTTGGATGATATGTCAGTCAGTGAATTTTAAGAAAATCAGGAAATATGTAAGCAGACATCTAGAGGAATTATCACTGGAGCATGTGCTAACTAGCTATTAAATTTTTAAAACACTGTGTTTTTTACCAGATTATTATAATCATTTCATTTAGTATGTATTGTCTTTAATTACACTTGATGTCAACATTACATTTAGTTGTATTAAATGAAATACTGGTTTGCCAATCATCTTTGCTGAAATTAGACAGTCCTGTATGCTTTGTGTGGGATGCAAATAACTACCATTTTTCTCCAGCAATAGCACCATCAAATCTCTCTGTGCAGCTGACAACCAATGATGTAAGATTGTTTGTGCTGTTTTGCTGCAAGTAGGTAGCCATGTTATGCAAATTTAGCTGGTATTACAACTTCAAATTTCTGATTAGTTAACAATAGGAAATAGACAGGAAAAGTAAATCATGTACTGATGTTATTATTATTATTATTAGTGAATTCTTGCAATAAATGGAAGACTTTAAGCAAATGACCGAATCTTTGAGTTCTTCTTGTTGTTCCAGTAGGCTTTCATTCTTTCCGAGACAGCTTGTTTGCATTCTTCCGACCAATTTGGTTGGTATTGTTTTTGTTTTGGTTGCTAAGTTGTAACTTCCCATTTGCCTACTTTGTGTCTGAAGGTGTCTCTTTCTAAGATGTCTGTTGCTCCTATGTTTGCACTTTAAATATCCTTCCGAATTTCATTCAGCCGTGGTACAAAGAGTCCGAAATGGAGCCACGTAGTTTAGGGATGCTCCCCAACACCTCTGGCATATTAACAAAGGTCAGTTCTTATTTTAGTCATGTGATGAGACTTGGTATATGGGAATCTGATCCTCTGCCATTTGTCTTATCTCTCTTCATGAGTAAGGTTCATACTGAAGTATTGTGAAATTTGTTTGTAGCTCTTGTGTTGACAAAGAATGCTAGGAGCAAATGCGCATGTGCACTGCAGCTATCACATGTCATTGTAACTCTCATTCACAAACTGACCTTATCTAAAAATAAACCTCGTACTTTCCATTTTGAAATGTTTACTCTAGCAGTGATTTTAATGCTTAAATTATCACTGGGAGCCCAACTTTGTAATAAGGCTATGTTAACATGTTGAAACAGTTATTAAAGACAAAACTGTTGAAGCACACATTTATTATTGTTTATTGTATTGTGCATATTACCAGTGTGAAAACACACATTCATGTGATAACTAATACCAGTAACCTTTAATTGGTAGTCTTTACCTGCTTCTGTCCTCCACCTGCTTCACATTTCTTTTTTATATGGTCATTGATGTGCCCCACCTGTCCTTTGACTCTGAATTCTTTCTCGTGACAGTACTAATCAGCAGAACTATGAAACTACCTTTATGTATAACATTCTTTTTTAGGTTTGCCAACAGTTTCTTACCTGAAAAGGTTCTGGATATTAATTTCTATTACTCCAGGAAAAATGGACTCTTTAATTTGGATATAATGGTTAATGACTAGAGTTCTTTCTTTGATATGTTGTTATAAGTGGGATATTAGTATATTTAGTTGTTTGTCATTGGCTATTCAAAAGTGAATAAAAATGGCTTTTTCCTAACACTTTTAGTTTAGCTGATATAAATTGTTGAGCTGCTCAGATACTTTGGGTAATAGAAACCTGTCCATCAATAAAAATCATCCATGAAAATTACCATTTTTCTGCAGCAATCATTTTGATTTGTTTTGTCTTTTTTATAGTTGCAACAGTACAAATTAGGGCGTATTATTTCATCCGATGATAGCAACAGGCCAAAGGAAAATGGCCAACAAGATGATGAACACACGGGAACAGATCAGTCAACAACGCATGGTGGTCTTTCGAAGGTAAAATGAGTTAATAAGTTACTAATAAGAAAATGAAAATGTTATAAATCACACAACTAATTTGTGTGTGTTTTTTAAGTTATTCATTGCAATGAACGTCTGTTCTTTTGAATGTTTTTGCAATTCACATTTCGGAGGGGACAGGGAATTCTTTGTAATATCTCTAGGCATGGCATAGCTAAAAAATTAGCTAGTATGAACATACAACTTAATTGGGTTAGATAGAAGGGGATTGAGCCTTTAAAATGTAACTGATTTAACAAATTAGTTGACTCAGATTAACTGGACAGGCTTAATCCTGTCTGTCCAATTACACTGTATCCAATTAAGGCATGTTCTTTCTCATGGCATGTTGTTACCATTTCAGAACCTAAAATAGATCATCAATTAACAATTGATTAACTTTAAATAGTTATGATGTCTTAAAAACTCCCCACATACAACAATTCACTGAAAATAACATAATTGTGCAAAATCTAAATTTTGAGACATTAATTAAGTTTTGCATTTTATGCTTCGTGGAAGCCATGATATTGTTTTTCCCCCTGCATGACGTAAATTTGCTTGAAATAAATTTTTGTTTACATGGCAAGTTGATTAATAATCTTCCATTATGAATGCTCTTACTACACAAATATTTCCTGTTATGATATAATTTAATGTTGTATTTTCAGCTTCAATTTTTAGAACTGTATATTCAGAGCTGTTTGATTAGCAATTAACAAATGTATATAATAGCTTGAAATAACATGTATCTAATTGTGATGAATAACTCGTGGTAAGTTCAATGACTTTTTGCCAAATGCAATCTTTGGATTACAACTGTGCTGTCTGGTAGTTAGTAGTTTGCTGTATTGTACACTTTACTGTGATAATGATGATTTAACAATATTAAATGTTTGCATTTGTCAATATTTTTTAAAGGTACTCTTGTCAGATTAGATTATGATTTTAATGGGAATTTAATGAGTTCTAGTTTGCTTGTGGCATTTGCAATGGTTGTATCTAGCAATTAAGTCTGCTTGTAATTAAAGTATTTATTCTGACTTTCATATTGCAAATCACTTGAATGTGCACTACAGTACTATTTCCAAGACATTTGGAAAACTTGTAGTTGTGGTTTACTTGACATTAAATAATCAGAATTAAGGAACTGGCAGAATCTTGTATCAAACAGATATGCTAGCAACTACCGAATACAACTATTCAAAGAAACTTTTATGTATTTTATATCAGAGAACCAAATGCTTAGGTTTAGTTTCATGATCCCATAACATTGAGAAAGTCATGTAATGGGTATGTTCATATTTTCTTTAATATCCACTAAATTTGACTTATAAAATCTGCTGTACTAACACAGGCCCAACATTTTGAATTACTGCATTTCGAAAGTGTATTTAAATACTTCAGTTATTGCATGGTTTTTATATACTTTTTTAGTTATAAGTATGATATTTGTGTGCATATAACATCATACACTTTTTACTATTCAAAGTAGTGGTTTTGTTTGTTGGAAGCAATTATATGAAAACTGTCTCAAAAATTTATTGAGTTACGAAATAACTAAAACAACTGCTATTCAATATCACTATGTTGGAATAAACAGTGCTTTCAGTATAAGTACTAAAATAATAAAATTTAGCATACTGTTTCACACTGAGGATATAAAAAACATAATGCTGGCAGATATAAGAGTTATCAAATAGATAAATGATTATAACCTTCTGGTGAAATACAAATACCCTACAAAAGAATAGCAAGAAAATAACGTGGGAAATGTTTTTATGGAGCAATTCGTTCTTGAAGGTATCCTTGTTTTCAGTGTTCTTAATAACATTTAATTTATTTTGTAATGTATTTAAATTTGTATTTAAGAAGAATCCAGGATAATCCACATGATAAACATTTAAAATTAAAACACCAGTAAATGTAGATATCAAACATTCTAATGTCACATAGACCAAATTAAAATCATTTTTTTATTTTTCCCTGGCAAATAATAAGTAACTTAATTTATTTTATTCAGTGACACAAGCAAATGATATTTCCTTTTTGTAATAATAACTATCATTTTCTATTTGAATATGAGGAGGAAATAGAATTAAGTTTAATTAATACTAAGTGTGAAAACACAATTCTACAATCCATGTAGCTTCTTAGCATTGCTTGGCCTCTTCCTTGGTGATTCATCTTTTGTTTCACTGACTTTCTCATTTCTAATGTAATACCACTGCTGATTTGAGTTTTCTTGTGTAATAATACTGTATGGCTGCAAAAGCTTGTAGTTTATTGGTAGTTTATTTATTTTCTTATTGAAGCTGATTTTATAATTGCTTTTTTATGTGCTGATAGATGTTGACAGTTTGGCATTGTTGTTGTTGTTGTTGTAAGCATTGTTTCTTGCACGCAGCGTCTCTCTAACGGTGCCATCGAACCAGATTCTGATGTGACACGTGTTCTTGAGCTGCAGAATACAATAGAAAAACAGGTGAGCATTGAGAGTAACCTGATAATGTAAATGAGTATCTGCAGTAAATAAGACGAAATATTGAAATAATATTTTTTAAATAGTAATGTGAAAAATCATTTACTACATTTTCATGTGCCTGCTTTCACATAAAACTGGATAAATATAGACCGGAATTAATATTCCTGTTAATAAAAATATTATTTGGTACCCCAGATTACATCAAACATCTTTAATTATATTTAAGGATATTCTGGTCTGATTGTTTCCGTATTAATTCATTTTTGGTTATTTTAGTGACCTATCTTGTGTGTGTGTTGTTTTTTTTTATTATTTTTTTTTATGGAATCTTATATATCAACTACACTTTAAAATTTTACTACCTGAAGCAACACACAAGAAATATCTAAATTTTATGTTTTCTCTTTGGAAAAAGTGGGAGTTTCTTAAAACAAAAATTTAAAATATTTATAGTGGAATGGTGCATCCTTTTTAGATTAAAATTTTAAGCCAGGATATAGTCTCATATATTTGACTTGGCATTTGTTATTGAACTAATTAATTATTCACTCCAGCATTGATGTTGGTTGTAATTGTTTTGTTTTTTATTATCATGCATTTTATATATTGATTTTCACTACTGCAGAATTTAACATGAATAATTATTCTTAACAATTGATGTTACTACTTAAAAATAAAGAAAGATTAAAACTTTCTACAATTGTGTTAAAACAAAATCCCAGTTTCACATGTGCTCGTCTGTGTAGTAAATGTAAGTAGATGATTGATGTGTCAAAACTTAGCATGTCACATTAAGGAATGAATATTAGATTTAAGCATTGCTGTGCTCCTGTACTTTTGTTTCCCCAACAAATGGATGAATGGATATACCTTAGATTTTTGTCTTAAAATTATTCATTTTATAGTTCGGCATTTTAAAGAACCTGTTGCATTTGGCATGACCTTAGTTTTCAGTGTCATGCACTGTTAAAACTATTCCCACTTTTGTTGTTTGAAAAGCAGATATGTTTTGTCACCCAACTTTGTTGGAAATGTTTTTTAACGGTAATGTTAATTATTTCTTTGCAGTAATTTGTTTGCAGGATAGATATGAAGGGCAATGCTTACCATAGAAGAAGGCATGACAGCAGAGAAACAACTAAACACATACAAATATATAAAATTTTTGGACAGAGCCCTTCTTCAGCAGGAGGTATTGCCAGAAAATTTTATATGTTTGTGTGGATGTGTGTGTTTTTATTTATTTCTAGAGCTTCCATGATGAAATTAGTCCTGTCATGGTTAAGGCGCCTTTCTGTAGTGTTGCAAGTAGGCAAAAATTTCTCCTTGTATTTCCAGAAAAGAGTGAAAATGAACTTCCACAAAACTCACAAATGAAATTAATGTTTTTTCTTTAACAATCAGAAAATTCTAGACTCCCAACCTGGGGGTCATGCCTCCACCCTCCCTAGGGGGATGCGAAGACAAGTCAAGGGGAGGGTGAGGGGAATGCAAGGTAACTTCACCACCTATGTGAACAATACTCCAATTGAATACCCTTGTCACAAGTGTTGTCTACCATTTTCCTCCTCTTAGAGTTAAAAATCTTTATTCTAACATCCTCTGTGATGTCATTATTAGTACTGAGAAGTAGGCATTTACCTAATACCTAATTAATAATAAAATTGTGGCAGTGGGTGAGGGAGGTGGGAATTTTTCTTTGAAGGAATGGGATGGTATAGAAAAGTTTGGGAACACCACTCTATACAAATGGTAAAAGCAAGCTGACAAAAATTATGGTGATTCCCAAATGTTAACTGATACGTACTGTCTACATTTTATCAACAAAATTGGCAAGGTTTTTTTTTAAAAAATTAAAACATAAAAAGTAAAATATTAAGCAAATCTCTTAGTTGTTCCTATTGTGTTGTAAAATATTGTCACTGACTAACTTCCATTCTATTTGTTCACATACAATCTTCCAGCAAGGAAGTGGAGGAAAATATTGAAACTGATTTGTTTAGCATTAACAGCATCTTCAAGTAACTGCTTGTTTGTATCACAATTTATTTGGACAAATGACTACATGTTGTGACCACTTGATTCATGTACAACAGAGAAAAGTATTTCCAGTACATCCAGGAAATATTGTGTTGCTTTGCCACTACACACAGTGAACTATATCTGACAAAATTATTGGAAAAGTTGAGAAACGACGATGGCACAATAGGAAATAATATAACGAACATAAGTAACAGTGATACCTTGAAACGACTTCTCCGAAATATTGCAAGTTTCCACAGTCAGTGCTTGTATTGACACAAAGTTCATGTTTTTTGGGCTTCTCCATTTCAGTCAACATTATTAAAGAAACTTGATAACTTTATTTTTTAATGTCCAGGTCCTATTATATGGAGGCAGGAAATGAACACAAATGGGAAAAAAATCAATATTTTGGTTTAAAACCTTATTCAAGCAAAGAAAGATGAGTTATTTCACAAGGGAGGTATGTACACACTGGGTCCACATGATGGTGCAGGCTATGAAGAACAGGGTGGGGTACATAATACATAGTAAACTGTTGATAGCTGCAGAAAAGCAATATCACTGACAGTGATGGAACACAAACACTCTTTCCTGCTCATATATGTAGATTCTGTCAAGAAAGTACTGGGAATTGATCATTTAAAAAGCCTGCTTAAAGGGATTGTCAAAATTCTTTTTGTCATGAAGTTGCCACAACTGTCTAGTTTTTTTTTACAGTGCTCATTGTTGCCAGTTCATCTCAAGTGTTCTTAACAATTTTCACAATGGATAAAAATATTTTTAAAAAATTTGTCTCAAATTTTGCATTGCAAATGGAATTTAGTGTGCCGAATTGCTGAAAATGTTATGGAGGACTTAGGTGAATTTACTTTATCAAAAACATGTGCATATGAATGGTACAGTGAATTCAAAACTGTTTATGTACGAATGAAGATTTTCCTCGCTTTGGTCGTCCATCAATGTCTTCAACTGAAGTTAACATCGCTTAAGTGAAGGAAATGGTCACTGAAAATCATCAAGTTTGAGTGAGATAGCCACTGCACTTTATCTGTCTCATGACTCAGTTTGTACCATTTTAAACGATTGTTTGGGCATGAAACGAGTTGCCGCCCAACTAGTTCCGAAAGACATTAATTTTTTTAAGAAAAACTCAATTGCATAAAGGCCACTGAAGACATGCTAGAACGAGTCAATTCTGACCCCACATTCAGAAACTGCATTGTAACTGGTGATGAGACACGGGTTTACGAATTTGATATGCAAACCAGTCAACAAGCTACGGAATGGTGTCTTCCAACTGAGCTAAAACTGAAAAAACCACCTCAAAGTTGATCAAAAGTTAAAGTGATGTGGACTGTTTCTTTGATTATTGTAGTGTTGTGTGCTCGGAATACTTGCCAGAAGGTCAGACAGTTAATAAAGAATATTATCTGAGTGTTATGTGGCATTTGAGACAGCAAATTTGTCTAAAAAGGCCAGATTTGTGGAAAGAAACCTCTTGGCTCTTGTACCACAATGACACACTATCTCACAAGGCAATCATTGAGAGCGAATTTCTGGCCAAAAACTCAACAAATACCATCGAACAGCCACCACATTCACCTGACATAGCTCCGGCCGATTTTGTCCTCTTTCCAAAACTCAAATTACCACTTCGACACACCCGTTTTCAGTCGATACAAGACATGAAAATGAATTCGCGGCGAGAACTGAAGTTGATTCCAGAAGAAGCATTTATAAATGTTTTGATGATTGGTTTATTTGTTGACATAAGTGTATTATTTTGAAAGGGGCCTACTTTGAAGGCGACACAATAAATTTGGATGAATAATAAATATTTTGTGATTTATTGACAAATTCCTGGTACTTTTTTCACGGAAGACCATATATATATATATACGGTCTTATGAGACGTTAAGGCTAGGGGCATTCTCATTGTGAAGGATATGTTGTTAAGCTAGTGCCAAGTTATGGAGTTCAGAAGGGCTTCTAGTTTCTGGATAGACTCTAAAAGCTCTCATAGGTTGTTAAAGTTGTGGGAAATGGCATATGATGATCTAGCTTCCTGTTGTAAACTTTTTGCCTGTGGCTGTTGATCTTGATAGACAGTTGGTGCTGAGGCCTGTATATGAATCAGTGCATTAGAGTTGCACTAGCTCCCTGTCCATAGTGGTCAACTCTGTTTCTAGTTACGGGATGAGACTTGCAGTGTGCACATGTGATCTCCTTCCTACATAACTCGTTTCTCTTCATGAATAAGTTTTCATACGGAAATATTGTAAAACGTGTTCGTCTCTTTTGCTTTCATCACTGTACTCCTGGATTAATCTCTGGTTCTTCCCTAC
>JARYHS010004605.1:0-18733 GCA_031002005.1 Vandiemenella viatica
GTGTAAACCTTATACTCACAATTATTAAGTATTGAGACTGATTGTACATGTAAGTTAATTGGAGTTCTGCAGATCATATTATCTGCAAGTGTCATAAATGTGATTTGTGGTTGCAGTAAAATACATTCTTCGCAGAAGAAAAAGACGAATGTTATGCTGAAATTGGAAATCTAACATTAATAAAAAGAAGAAATAAATATTGACATTAAGCACTTATAGTGCTAATGTGTTGTGAATGCTCCGCAAAATATTCAATAAATGTATGGCATGTTGTATTACAGGTGATAAATCTGTTATAAGCTTCGGTGGTTTTCTACCGCCACTGGCTTGGTGTGGACTGCAGGCTTAGCATTGGTCAAAAGATTACCTTGATTAAAAATAACCACTAGTAACACCAACCTTGCATGTTGGTTTACTTGGAATCGATGTTCAACTGTATACTGACTGATAATGATGACAGTGCTGCAGTTACAACTGAAGAAATAATTATTTATGTAATGTGGTACTATTCTGGCCAAATCATTGGGAAAAAAAAGACATTGGTTTGGATTACAAGGCAGACACGAACTAATGCAACAACTGTATCTTTTTGTGATGAATTTGTATCATCTGCAAAAAGTATGCGAGTCAATGATAGGTCAAGAAAAATAAAATAGTATTTGGGTTTTCAGGTGATCCCAAAGCCTAAAAATAATCTTTAGCCTTCACTAGAAGGCAAATTCTAACTTTGCAGTTGGCTACACAGTTAATCAGTTCATATGTGGCATATTTGTGTAAAAATTTGTGTGCTTGTATGTGTAAATATATTATAACCTAAATAAAAATTTATCCAGTTTAAATAGATGGGAATAATTTTATGCATGAAAATCATCCTGGATTTTTTTTTTTTGTTTTTTTTTGTTTTTTTTTTGTATTTTTTTTTTTGTTTTTTTTTGTTTTTTTTTTGTTTTTTTTTTTTTGTTATGAGTGACCAGTATCGAGAGTTGATTAATTTGTATTTGTCTATAAAATCATATGTATTAGTAAACATACCAAAATTTTTTATTACGGCAACAAAGATATTTAGTTACTAAATGGAATAAATCGATTTCAGGACATTCTACAACTAGTGTAAATAATGATTTTGATTGCCAGCTGAATGTGTTGTCATTTGAAGGAACAGTATGTAATTATGATAGCTGAGGCAACTAACAGGGATACAACAAAACATATGAAAACGGACAATAAAAGAATGAAAAACAGTGTGTAGTATTGATATAATCAGATCGTATTATAACTGTATAAGCTAATCAAGCAAACCTAAAAGACATTTCATTTTTATTATGTATCTTAATTTGGGATTTGACAATTTTAAGGTAAAAACTAAGTTAATGATTTTTAAAAAAAATTGGTCCATTAAACATTTTTCACATCAGTTTATGTGCCTTGTTCAACTTTGGGGATAAGACTGGTGTCATTTTATACTAATTAGAATAGTAGTTAAACACAGAGTTAATAATTTAGGACCCTACCCCCTATTTAAAGGGTACAGGAATGAAAGAAAACGAGCACATAAACAGACATTAGTGGAAGTATAAACCAATCTGTGACAAAAAGATATGCATTTTCTAAGTGTATTACTACCAATAGTATAACTAACAAGAGGCAGGGATAACCAGGAAACTAGACAACTCAATATCCAACAGAAGTAATAATTATGACTTTCTCTCAAAAAGCTACAGGAGTTACATTGGTCTAGAAATAGCTGTGAAAATTAAATCAAAGAAATTAACACACCTGCAGCTCGTCAAGTTTGTATTCTTTATTTGCAGAGTCTTTCTTCATATCAGCTGCAAGCTCAAAGAGATATTTGAGAGCATATTTAGCTTCAACCATTGTCTGGATGGTGTCCCACCTTGTCTTAGCTTTATTTTCTGAAAATTTTATTATCTTCAGTATACAGATCAGCCAATTTTACAATATTTTCACAACAAATATCTAAAAACAACTGATACAAATAAATATATGAAATGAAGTGACATTACTCAAAGCTCAATAAATTTTTAATGGCTTTAAACCTCATCAAGATGTAGGTTATTAGAGGTGGGGAAAAACTGGCGGCAAGGAACTGGAAGGGATTTGGCCATGGCCTCTTCAAGAGGAACCTACCCAACAATCACCTTGGTGAGATTTGTGAAAACTGTAGAAACCCAAATCTTGATGGCCGGGCAGGGATTTAAAGCAGCCTTGTCCTGAATGTGATAGTAACAGGTAATTTTATGTCAGCTGGTTTATGACTTTTTTTTTCTAATTGAGTTGGGTGATGATGCGATACATTTGGTGCCTGGGAGCAGTTGCGTTTACCTGTGCGTATCCCTTCCGTACAGGTAAAAATTGCACATTTCAGAATAATTTTAAGAAAATATTTTTTCATAATTTCCCGTCTTCTTAGCAGTATAATTTTATAGTTGCCAGACTGTTTAATCTTTGCTACATTGTGCCAGATACAACAAAAAATAAAATAATTTTCAATCAATTTTAGTATAGCTGTAATTTTGGTATGATATAGTTATATAACCAAAGAATATAATATAAACTTTTCTGACAGAAATTCGGTTGCTAAATTACGAATCAGACCAATTTAAGTCTAGGGGAGAGTAGCTGAGTTAGAAGAGTGCAGCATCTAATTCACTGGTAGAGTGAGACAAAGGGGTCGTGTGAGAGAGAAAAATATTAATTAATTAATAACATTTGTTTGGGATAGAATTTTTTAAAGAAACAAGAGCAGAATAATAACTAAACTGAAATGAGATGAAAAAAACTAAAAGCATAAAAAAAAATGATTTGTAAATATGTTGACCATCATACAAAAAAGATAATCTGGTACTTTTATACATTTTTCTTTTTCATCGTCCATCACAATGAAAGCGAGTTTTCATTTTACAAAACGCAATACAACGAACAAACACTTGATGCCATCTTAATAAAAGCACCTGTGATCACTTATCTCTCAACATGCTCTTTGTCACACCTATCTTTCTCACGCAACCAAGGAGTTAGTTGCCACTCTCTTCTAACTTGCCTACTTTCCTTGAGACTTAAATTGGTCTGGCTCCTAATTTATCAACCATATTTCTATGTAAGACTGGAGATTTTCTCGGCGTTGTAAATGAATAAAATTTTCTCGGGTAACTAGCCGAGTTAGTCCATCGTTTGACCACGACGTTTCGGCGGTCACAATCTCTGCCACCATTGTCAAGGACCTCGTTAACAGAGATACTGGATTTCAGTTAAGTAAAGCCTGGAGCCCAGCAATCCAGAAAATGAGAGTGCAGCAGGACAACTGGGAAACGCGCACCTCTCTTGCGCGCCAGCAATCAGCGGAACCCACCAGCAGCTAATGGCTTCCGCCAATAGGAACGCTTCCCGCTAGTGGCCAACGTTTCCCGTCACTAGCCATTGGCCGACCGGAAAAAGGATGACGTAGCGCGGACTTCGCGTGATATATAAGCACCTCAATAACCTACCGGCAGCAGTCACTTGACAATGGCGGCAGAGATTGTGACCGCCGAAACGTCGTGGTCAAACGATGGACTAACTCGGCTAGTTACCCGAGAAAATTTTATTCATTTACAACGCCGAGAAAATCTCCAGTCTTACATAGTTAACCTCTACGGGGAGGATATCTTCCGCAGCGTCCGGCTGTTGGAAAAACTTCGAAAGAAGAAGGCAAAGCTGCTTTCCACGCTGGCCTTTCTTCAGCGCTGCCGGGACAACGATGTCGTGCCACATTTCGCAGAGATACGTCACCCGATATCATCAGCCGCGGTCAAGAGGATTCTTCGACGAGCAAGCTCCGCCATCGTTAGGGAGAGGGTTCACTTCACGAGATCCGAGCTGGACAAAACCTCCAAGGTTCTTCTTCAGTGCCATCTGCGTCTTTCTGGAATACTGTCCCGTGACGCTTGGGAATGGGTTGACGGTGTTACAACAGCCAGCAGCCTGATACACCAACGACGAGCGACGGCGCGCCAATGCGCTAAATATGAAAAACTTCCAGGGAGCCAACGTCCTCAGTCTTCGCCTGAACTCAGAACTATAGTGAATCTCTCTGGAAAAAATCTTGACGACGCAACGATATCCGTGTTATCCAAAGGACTAAACTTCGCACCGGTTCCAAGAGAGATTCCCACAAGGGAAATCATTAGCGGCGTTGAGCAAGCCATCAGGGGTCTTCCATCCGACGCTGCTGAGGAAATTAGGAGGGAAGCTTGTAGGATATTATGCAGGGCTAAACCTCCGAAGGCAAATATTTCAACATCTGAACGCAAGGCTCTTCGAACGCTACGAGAGGATATTGACATCATTATCCTCCCTGCAGACAAAGGAAATTCGACCGTCATCCTTAACTCGGATGAATACAGGCAGAAGTTGTCGCAGATGTTAAATGACGACGCCTATAGGAGACTTACTAAGGATCCTACTGCGGTATTGGCGAGGAAAACTGTAATGCTATTGAAAGAATCAGGAATAGACGCCGAAACAAGCAAGAGCCTCCAGCCACGAGCACCGGTTCCACCTAGATTGTATGGGCTGCCAAAGATACATAAGGATGGTACTCCTTTACGCCCGATAGTGAGTGCTATAAGCTCACCTACTTACCAACTGGCAAAATATCTAACAAGTAGACTATCACCACTCGTGGGAAAAAGTCCCCACCATGTGAGGAACTCTGCTGAGTTCATAAACGTGTTGAAAGATCTTCGACTGGGGGCAGATGACATCATGGTCAGCTTCGATGTCGTGTCACTTTTTACGAATGTGCCACTAGCGGACACATTAGCGTTGCTGGCGAAACACTTTTCTCCCAAGGAAGTGGAACTGTTCCGTCATGTGCTCCAGTCAACCTACTTTCAATTCAATGAGGAATATTACGAGCAGGTTGATGGGGTTGCTATGGGCTCGCCGTTGTCCCCAGCAATTGCCGATTTTTATATGGAACATTTCGAAGAACATGCTCTAGCAAGTGCCCCAAAACAGCCAACCTGTTTCTTTCGTTATGTTGACGACACGTTTATAGTATGGCCGCATGGTATCAATAGTCTACAAGAATTTTTACAACATCTTAATGGGATCAACGGAAACATTAAATTTACAATGGAGATGGAGAGGAATGGCCGCCTTCCATTTTTTGATATTTTGATCGAAAAGAGAGCTGATGGCACTGTAAGTCATTCTGTGTACAGGAAACCAACACATACTGATCTATATCTCAACGCGCGCAGCCACCACCACCCGGCCCA
The DNA here is from genome assembly GCA_031002005.1 of Vandiemenella viatica. Taxonomy (NCBI): domain Eukaryota; kingdom Metazoa; phylum Arthropoda; class Insecta; order Orthoptera; family Morabidae; genus Vandiemenella; species Vandiemenella viatica. The sequence continues at coordinate 5,283 of JARYHS010004605.1, forward strand.
ACGCAGATCAGTACTGGAAACCTTGGTGCACAGGGCGCGAACTCTATGTGACAAGGATAGTTTGCAGGCGGAAATGTGTCATTTACGGGAAACTTTCCGCAAGAACGGTTTCAACGAGGCGTTAATAAACTCGGTTTGCACACGAGCAGGAAGGAGGAAAATACGACAGCAGGAAGACCCGAGCCGCTTCGCCTTCCTTCCTTATGTCGGAACGACTACCGCTAAGATTGGCAGAATTTTAAGTAAATGTGGCATTAAAACCATTTTCCGACCAACGGCCAAAATTAGGAATATACTGCGGTCACCCAAGGACGATATTGCCTTACAAACACCTGGCGTATATCGCATTCCTTGCGAATGCGGAAAGGCTTACATCGGACAAACAACATGATGTATTGACCAAAGGTGCGCCGAACATGCGCGCAACGTCCGCCTGGGCCAGATCGACAAGTCAGCGGTTGCTGAACACAGTATTGACACGGGACATGGCTTTAATTCCAAAGCAACAAGAATTCTTGCGCGTACGAGAGGTTATTGGGACAGTGTTTTCTCGGAAGCTATCGAAATTTGTATCTCGAAGGACCTCGTTAACAGAGATACTGGATTTCAGTTAAGTAAAGCCTGGAGCCCAGCAATCCAGAAAATGAGAGTGCAGCAGGACAACTGGGAAACGCGCACCTCTCTTGCGCGCCAGCAATCAGCGGAACCCACCAGCAGCTAATGGCTTCCGCCAATAGGAACGCTTCCCGCTAGTGGCCAACGTTTCCCGTCACTAGCCATTGGCCGACCGGAAAAAGGATGACGTAGCGCGGACTTCGCGTGATATATAAGCACCTCAATAACCTACCGGCAGCAGTCACTTGACAATGGCGGCAGAGTTTGTGACCGCCGAAACGTCGTGGTCAAACGATGGACTAACTCGGCTAGTTACCCGAGAAAATTTTTTTTCAACCATATTTCTGTATGGCAATTGACAATTTTTACCTAAGCTGAAGGGATGCGCACAGGTAAACGCAACCACTCCCAGCTACCAGACGTACCATAACAATACCCAACTTCAATAAGAAAGGAAATTAAAAAAGAAAAACCAGCCGACCAAAATTTTTTCTCAAAAATGTTGCTAGCTCTTATACTATGAAGCCAGGGCATTACTGCTCAGTCCAATAATAGATAACCAATTGGAGGTCAGAAGCTCACAATAGGAAGTTAACTAGTTACTAGACGACCCGTGCGAAAATTTCGCGAATAAAATGCGGTGAATAGTAAGGTTGAATACAATGTCACCAAGTTCAGTCATTACTCTTCATAATCCTACTTCATTTATCGATTTTGGTTAGAAATCCAGGGAGATAAATGGCTCGAAACACAAAAAAACGTATTTTAGAAATATTGACATTTTTGCGCTTTATGGGTCGAATTACGAAATATTCCTTTCTTAGAATATAATGTTACCACGGCGGAAACCTTAGTCTTCAATACGATATGTCATTTATCTATATCGATTAGATGTCAAGGGAAATATAAGGCTCGTGACACAAAAATACGTTGTAGAACAAATTATACTTTTTCCCTTTAATAGTTGAATTCCAAACACTTCTTTCTTAAAATATGATGTCAGCAAAGCTGAGACATTATTCCTCACAACCGTACTTGATTTATCGATTTTGGATAGATTTCAAGGGAGATAAGTGGCTCAAGACACAAAAAACGCATTTTAGAAAAATTGACTTTTTTGCTTTTTATGGGTCGAATTACGAAAAATTCCTTTCTTAAAATATAATGTTACCACGGCGGAGACCTTATTCTTTAATATGATACCTCATTTATCTATATCGGTTAGATATCAAGGGAGATAAATCGCCCGTGACACAAAAATCGGTAATAGAAAAATTTATACTTTTTTCCTTTAAGGGTTGAATTCCAAAAACATTCTTTCTTAAAATATTAATTCACAGAGCTGAGACAATACTCCTCATAATGCTACCTCATTTATTCTTTTTGGTTAGATATACTGGGAGATAAATGGCTCAAGATACAAAAAACCCATTTTAGAAAAATTGACATTTTTGCCCTTTAAGGGTCGAATTACAAAAAATTCCTTTCTTAAAATATAATGTTACCACGGCGGAGACCTTAATATTTAATATGATACCTCATTTATCTATATCAGTTAGATATTAAGGGAGATAAATGGCTAGTGACACAAAAACGAATTGCAAAAATATTGATACTTTTGCCCTTTAAGGGTTGAATTCCGAAAAATTTCTGTCTTAATATATGACGTCACTAAAGCGGATATCTTAATCTTTAAAATGATACTTCATTAAACGATCTCAGATAGGTATCCAGGGAGATATTTGACTCATAACACAGAAAACAGCATTTTAGAAATATTGACATTTTCGCCCTTTAAGGGACGAATTCCGAAAACTTCATTTCTTAAAATATGATGTGACCAAAGGGAAGACCATAAGCTTTAAAATGACACCTCATTCATTGATTTCGGTTACGTATGAAGGAAGATACAGGCTTGTGACAAAAAAATACCTTATAGAAATAATATATATGATGTAACTAGGATGGAGTTGACAGTAAAATTCGCATTTAAACATAAATATGAGGTTTCCTAATGTGGCATATGAGCTAAGCTAAAATGACAGTCTGCATATGTGGACAAAATACATTAATTTAAATATATTGGTTTGAATGCCTCAGTCATTATGATATATTAACATAACACAAATGTTTTGATTCAATTTGGCATGGAAAAAGAACACATACCTTGATCAGAATCTAAAATTTTTTGCTGTAAATCAGATATCTGGGCATTTCTCAAGGTTATGTCTTCTTCTAATTGTTTTATTTCTTCCTCAATTTCTTTAGCTTCATTCTGACTCAAGTTTTCATCATTAAGAGTCTCCTGAAAAATGGCAATCAATGTATACTTAAGTTACAGCTTTCTCCTGAGCAGAACAAATTAACATAGCTCATTTCAGCATTTATCAATCTATCATACAAGTGTTAAGATGTGATGAGACAGTAATTTGGTACTGAAAGAGTAGAGTGGAAGGCTAGTGCATAAGAATTAATTGGTCATCAAACTGCCAGAGTGTAATTGTAACAATAAGACTTAGTCTAGCGACAATGAGAGGGTTCGGTAGAAGGAGGCCCGGCAGTGAGCATATGGAGTCAGTGGAGACCGATCGGCGCATGATGTAGTAAGCATGCGAATTTGTGTATGTAGCGTAATGCACGTGGGACGGCCATTTAAGCTCCTGAAAGACAAGTAGAGTAACTTTACTGTTATAGTTGATGAGTAGTGAAGGTTTTAAGCAATTTGGAGAACTATACATGAAGTTGAACTGTTTAAGTGAAGCGCTGACTTAGATCGGGAAAACATATTGTTCAAGCCTGGGTCTACGTTATCATAGTCGGATCTGTATCTTTGGCGACCAGTCTGTATTAGCCTTATCCACGGTCAAATTAAGTGATGTGTGTACTTTAGTAAGCGGTCATATCAGTTGAAGTTGGTGGTTGATTATGTACAATCAGCAGAAATAAACTTATGCATTCCAGTTTAACAAGAAACTACAACTTTCATTAAACTAAATCCCAGCCCGCTTTTCCCGACAAAGACTTATAAGCAGTACAAAAATCCTTAGTTTCCATGCGAAACACAAAATTAAAATTTCTTTGTAAAGCAGAACCTCCAGTTAAAACCATAGAAAGAGCAAAGCACTGTCCACAACTTTATTTCAATGAAATGTATATTTATCAAATCATGCCGTGTCACCACTTGTCATGTTTGGAAACGCCAGTTTTACAATATCTCCAAATGGAGCAGAGAAATCTGTTTTGAATCAGAGTAAGCAGCAGATTAAAAGTGGTGTACAGAAACTAATTTTAATTCTCGTGCTAAAGAAAGCTAGTGACTAGCAAACATTCCGTGACAAAGTATCAAGTCACTGAATAGAACTTTATGTTTTTCGAGTTCCAATGTACTTGCCTAGTGATATTAATCTTCACTTTCACTTTTACAAATCACTAGTAACTAGGAATCAATTTTAGTATTGCACTCACACATTTCTTATCTAATTAACCCTTTAACTGCTACGGTTCGCCCGGCCGAGCTCTCGCTGAGTGCTCCTTTGTTTATGTGCGCTGGAATGCCGCGTTAGACCCGACCGCTGTGTACTGAATACGTCTGGAGCGTTGTGTGTGATGTTCTTCTGCTGTCGCTCTGCGATTTGAAACGCCAAATACAAAATAAATGCTGTTAATATAACATCTAAAGTTTTTCAGTTTAAAGCTCCTCTAAAAGTGAATGTCTGCGTAAGCAAACGTGCGGTACTTCATATACTAAATAGATATTACAGCAACTGAAATGTTTTTTGTTTGTGAGCGTAGTAATTTATCTGGAGAATATCTTTCCGAATACCTTTCACAAAATCTGCACATATTTTTGCTACCTTTTTGACCCGGCTATGGACCGCCACTGGCAAGTTAAAAATATGTTTTTATATTTTGTTTAGTTTTAGAGGCGTATAAATGTAATATAATTACTCTGCAGTTACCCATGGTTAATTATTCTTTTTGTGTGATAAGCCTTGAAAAATAGGTATAACACACAGTGGTACATTACATGTTCCGCATTGGTTTCTCGATGCACTTTCTGTTTCGAACATACAGCGCATATACGCATTGGCGTGCTATTTTTTGAATTTTCAATATGAATGACATTTGGAAAATGTCTCCCAGAAAATCCTTGACGATATTTTTTATCAGAGCGTCTTCCATTGCTAGGTTCGTTCTTGGTATATGCTTCAACAAGGGGAGTCCATAAATTACGTGAGGTGAAATGGGGGGGGGGGGGGTTCCGGCGAAATCTTACCAAGGGGGAGAGGGAGGTCTTGTTGGACTGTAGAGCTAAAAAAAAGGCCTTCAAATGACGCGAAAGTAGATTTTAGGGGGGTATTTCCTCGAAAATTGCAGCTTTGGAAGGTTGAGACCTAAAAAAATAAAGGTCTCAAAGTTGTGAGGGCAATTTCTAGGGGCGGGAGGGGGGGGGGGGGCGTCACACGCGAACCAGGTCTCGCAAGAGGGGGGGTCCAGAAATCCGGAAAAACACCTCACGTATTGTATGGATGCCCCTTACCAGAGACAGATGAAACTCTGCAACTGGCATTTTTCGTCCGGTTACTACTCGGCGAAGAGCGTGAGCATTTAAAATGCTGTATTCGAGAATGAGGAAAAAGAACTTCTTATACCACTTCATAGCGAAAATATAGTGTGAACTGATTCTCGCGTATCTGTAGGTCTCATCATCAATAGATATCATATGAACTTCTGTTAGAAATATCAGGAAAAATGACAAACTGCTGGAATGTTAACTTAATCCACACTTGTATCCCGCAGCTTAATCGTCAAGCGCATGCGGTCAAATGTGTCATTAAAGCATTCTCTTATTCCACACATTTCGCTCTCACTATCTGTAGCTTCAAATTCTGAAGAATTTTCACATGTGGAGACAAATGGTCATTTTCCACTAGCTGATGTACACGGCTTAGTACTATTACTTCGAGATCCTGTTGAAGGGTCATCACTGTGATCCATATCAATGACATCATATTCATTGTCACTTCTGGTAAGAATCTCCATGGTTTCTTCCATTGTACAAACACGACTGCGTGCCATTTTCTCAGCGAAAACTAAAAGGAAAAGAGAAACACAAATTAGATCGCAGCTGCCAACGCTCAAGGGTCGAATAAGGAAAACAACCACCCTGGGTGGAAATATGGCTACATTACGAGGCCTCTAAGAGGGTAGCGTGTTAAAGCGCGCAGAGCACACAGGGACCCGAGCGGCTGGACGTGTATACACGTCCAGAGCACAGACAGGGCGGCGAGGGTGCGCGTGTATACACGTCTAGAGCAGTCAAAGGGTTAAATTCTTTTCTTTGTCACAATTTACAACCACATAATATGGTTGGTCAATTGTATAAATGGGCTCCTTTCTCTGTTTTAATTCCTAGTTGCAGTCTCAGGACTCGCCTTCCCAGTGCCACACCATCCTCTCCCCGAAGCCTCCACCACAACATGTTTTCTTATTATTAGTAATCATCTTTCTCTCAGATACTGCACTGCGCTGTTATCTGTAGCAATCAATGGTTTCTGTATTAATTCATCTTTTTAATGTTGGTTTTGATAGTGGGCTGTACAAACTGTAATTGCAAGGCACATATTGGGGACATGTAACCATAACAAGTACATTGTGCCACATATGTAATTTATTTCTTTTGATAACGCTTAGGATATTTTAGGTTGAACATAACACTGGTGATAATGCACGAGACAGCCATAACTTGTTTGCACAATACCATTTCCTAACTCCGGGTTTTTCCTGCCATACTAACCAAAGTGTATAATCTGTTGTGCTAATGGCAATATCTTAAACCAGTCACTCACTTCTATACCCCGCTCTCCCTCACCCTACGACCAAGTCATTGGCAGTTTTACCTCCACCTTTCTCTTTGTTTCAAGAGTTTGTCATCTTACTACTGCCTAAAGATCCATGTTAATGAGAAAATGTATAACACTGCCTGATCCCTCAAATTCATACACACTGAGGACTCTTTCACTGCAGGAATAGCTCCTTACTCTTATTTACATAACGTGTGTGTATAGTTTGCTGATAAATTGTAGTAATTTCCATCACCTGTAGTTATTTATGAAAACAATAGTGTTTTAGGCCAGACTTCCAGACAGCTGCCAAGAAGTTTCTACAGAAAACATACCTTGAATTGAGTAAGCTGCTGTGTCAATAGAGCCCGCTCCTCCAGAAGTTGCTCACGAGCTCTTTCGGCAATGCCTGTGCTGACCACGACCTCCAGTTCCTGAGCTACCCACTGCTGTATTTTCTCCGATGATCCCGGATGAGCAAGACGCTCGTGTGCAGTCTTCTGCAATGCTAATGCGTCCTGAAACAAGACATTCAATTATTACTTGAAACAGTATACGATATCTGAGGGGCTAAATTACATAGAATGACAATAGCTGACTTACTAAGAAATTCATACACACTGATGTACGACATTTACTGAATAAGACTTCAAGAAGACATTTAATACAAATATTTATGGACTGTACAAGTGTATGGTGATGTATAAAGAGCGCCAGTTTTGAATCTCATGGCATATTATTTATAAGTTGATCACATTGTTATTTATCTGGTTGGTATCCATAAATGTTCCAGTTAGAATTTCTTGCGTTGCTGCTTCATTATGTGTCTAACCGTGGAGGAGTTTACTATTGTGCAGAGTGTGCTAATTGTTAAAATGTTTTATCAGAACGGAGAAAGTTATGCAACAACTGTACGAAATCGTGGAAGGGAGGGTGTAGAGACACTTATAGATAAGGATGGAGAAGAAGTTACTGACGATTTGAAAAAGGCAGAGATTTTAAGTAACTGGTTCGGTGAAAGCATTAGGGACATTGAATCAGAAACAGGAGGGTCTAATTCGGAGCACAAGCTTAACAACACAATTAGAAATGACAATAGTAAAAAAATTGATATTCATCCTGAGGAAATGAAGAAAGAAATAAGATAGCTGAAAAAACATAAAGGGGCTGGTGAAGATAATATTACTACAGATATCTTAAAGATAGCCGGATGTGAAATTGTACCTTATCTTGAAATATTATTTAAACTGAGTCTGGATACTTGCTGCTTACCACAGCACTGGAAAAGTGCAATAGTAATACCGGTACATAAAGGAGGGGTGAGAAATAGAGTTGAGAATTACAGGCCAATCAGTTTGACATCAGTGGTAGGTAAATGAATGGAAAGATTGATATGCAACCACATCAGAAATATATGTGAGGAATGTAAGAGGTTTTCAAGCAGGCAACAAATCTCAGTTGGTGGGATATACGCAAGATATTTCAGATGAAATGGACAAGGGAGGCCAAATTGATAGTGTAGCACTAGATCTGGTCAAAGGCATTTGACAGAGTAGCCATAAAATGATAGTAAATAAGGTAAAAACCATTGGAGTGGATGAGAAAGTGACTTGCTGGGTAGAAGAATTTTTTAAAAGGTAGAAAACAGAAAGTTAGGGTAGGAAATGTAGTATCAAAATTAGTAGAAGTAAAAATGGGTGTGCCACAGGGTAGCGTATTGGGACAATTGCTATTCATTATTTTAATGAATAATTGTGTTGATTGTTTACTATCTGAAATTAGATTGTTTGCATATGACATAATGCTGTATAAAAGAATCAAAACGATAGAGGATTGTAAACAGTTTCAGGGTGATCTGGACAGGATATCTAGTTGGATTGGTAAATATGGGATGAAGATAAATGCAAATAAAAAACAAAAGGTTAATTATGAATATAAGGTGGGGAAGGAATTGCTTGCTGAAGACTTGAAATGTAAATATCTTGGCGTTACTTTTGATAACAAGCTTAACTGGGCAGGTCACATTGGCACAGGTGGTAGGAAAAGATTTCAAAATTCTACACTTGTTGGAGAGAGTGATGAGGGGATGCACGAGAGAAGTAAAGGAATTGGGTTACAAAACTTTGGTCAGACCATTGCTCGAATATGGTAGTGTAGTATGGGACCCTCATTTTACGTATCAAATACAGGAGTTGGAGAGGGTGCAAAGAAGGGCTGCTAGATTTGTTTCTGGAAATTATCGCAGAATGCAATCAGTGACGGATATGATAAAGGAGCTGAAATGGGATTCATTGCAAGACAGGAGACTGGCGGGATGAGGCATGGAAAGATATTGCAATAGGTATGAAAAGTAGTGCATGGAAGGGAAAAGATGACCACAAGCTGGCACTCGATTTCAGGCACAAGGGTGTGGGAAGATTCTCTTTTTTAGGTAAGGGTGTCAGGGATTGGAATGAGTTACCAAGAGAAATGATGAATAATTTACCGAAAACTTTGAAAGAACTTAAAGATAAAATTTGTAGAGGGCAAATGTAGGTGGTTGCAGGATAGGGGGAAGATGGGTGTGTAGGGAAATTGCCACCGGAGCGCTGTGCTCCATTGCAATTAAATCAAATCTTCATGCGATTCTAGGGAATAATGAAGCATCAACTCAACAGCTTGAAGACTACAATCAAACTGATTCAACAGTGAATCTGAGAAGCTCTGGGTATCACCATTCTGGCCACTCTGTGCAAAACATTGAGGTGGTTCGAGCGAGAGTGGCTGTTAGTTCAATGAAGGCCAGCTGGTCAACGTTCCCGAGAATTGGGTATAGGATATTCATTACAACTAATTCTCCGGTGTGATGTCCATTACCACCCTTACAAAATTCAGGTGAAGCAGAACCTGAAATTATTTTTGGTTACGAGGCGCATTTCCATTTAAATGGATGTGTGAATGAATGTAACTATGACATCTGAGGGTCAGAAAATCCTTGCATGTTTCAAGAAAGGGAAATGCACCCATAGCGAGTTACATTTTGGTGTGGTTTTCGAGTGGGCACCATTATTCCTTTGAAGATGGCGCAGGACAAGCTGTGACAGTCGATGGAAATCGATACTGTGAGATTGAGATTTTCTGTGGTTTCATTTCAATAGAATGAACATTTAAGAGTTACAGTTTCAGCAGGATGGAGCCACAACACGATTGAGTTGTGCCACGAGCAGTTTCCAGATCACCTTATCTCACGTAACAATGGACACCAAGGTCATGTGACTTAACCACTTATGTTTTTTCATTAGGGTTATCTGAAATTGGTAAATAAACCCTTCAATTTTAAGAATTAAGGCAGAAATGTGACACATTGTTGGCAACATGTACACGGAGTGTTGTGAGGCAGTCTTGTGCATGCTAGCACAGTAGAGGGGGCATATGCCCAACATTTTCCATACCTGAAATGGGAAAGTTTAGGGAACATTTTTATGCATTTTGTTACTGCGTTTTGAAAAATAATTTGATATAACAAAACTGGCACTCTTTTTACAGCCCTCATCAACACAGCCCACCTGCTCCCTCCGCTGCTACCACCACACTCTTGGCCTAAAATTGATCTGGTTTGGTTGCAATATATTTTTCTGTCAGTCAGTCGAAATATAGTCGTTGGTGCATTTGTTTTTCTACTTTGGCTTATTTGATCTGTGTTTACAATGAGGATGCTGAGGAATATAATCCTACATGCAGTGAATCACCAGACAAAGTTGTATCAACTTCTGCGACTACCACGCGTACTTAAGAAGAAAAGTCATCCTACAAATATCTTGCCCATAATGAAGGCAGAGGAAACATTAACTTAGCTCAAATATAAACACTGACATGATTTCTGGCACCTTACGTCCAGCAGAAGCCGTAGGTGTAAGTGCTGTTATTGAATCGTCAAGGAAGTAGTATAAATGGATACACACACTGGATTGGATGATTTTAATAAAGTAGAATATCCCATAGCAATGAAAACATGGCCAGGCCTCTGCCATAAAATCAGCTGTACGTTTTCAGGAACACAGGAAAGCTTGGTTTTAAGTTTAGGGGGTTCAACGGTGGGTGACAATTTCTTATGCAACTTGACATTGTTACTTCAAAAGTGTAGTTTTCGGAGGACTTTAGGCCCACAAAATGTATATTAATCAAAATCATACCAACAAATATACCTGGAATGAGCCAAGAGGAAACATATTGCCAATGAAACATAGGAAGATTTGGTCCTGCCCACGGAGACTTTTTATTAAAAGTCAAATTTTTTTTTCAATGCAGAAAAAGTTCATCTACGTCAGACTACCATTCAGAAATGATGAGTTTTTTAAAAACATGTTTTGATATATATGCTTGTTGGAAGAAAGTTGCATTATAATGAATCCAAAGTCAGTGTTCAAACTGTTGTAAATAAGATTTTTCAGTGGCTGCATTAAGAAATTAAGAATGGTGTTCAAAATTTTCCTGACAGTTCTGAGGATGTGCTTGTGAAGAAAAGATCCAAAATGTCAATAAGGTATACAAACGTTGACCAACTGGCAAATGAAGTAGTTTTCCCATCACTGTATTATGCTCCTTCCTAAGAGAAAAAAAAGCCGTCTACCAGTGTTCGGCCAAGCACAGCATATCAACATTTACACAACTTGGTTATGAAACTACCCATAGAGGTTTATTTGAAAACAGTGTAGTTACCAGAAATTAATTTGAATATTTTCTCTCAAACTCTCAACTGGAACTTATTACGTTAACAAGCAGAGCGAAGTGAGAACATTTTACATTACACAGACCGAATAACCAAGCAGTTCATGGTACTTTCTTATACTAACATGGTTTCTTCTTTAGTGAATAGAATATATTCAGTAACAGTATACTGACTTTCAGCAAGCTGCATAACTTTATTCCGCTTATTTTTCTCATTTGTCTACTTTTTTTGTTTGTTATAAGGTAATAATGAAATCAAGACGCTAAGTAGCGGAAAGGAATTAAATTAGGATAGGGAAATGAGCCACCACTTACCCATAGATGCAGGGCGCAAACACACACAGAAAAAAGACAAACACAAATAATAAAGTAATTTTTGGGTTAAACCCTTCGTCAATGGGAGAACTTTATGAGAGGTGGGCGCAGCTGGAGACTGCCTCACAGAAAGACCGCCAGTCGGGAAAATGGTGGTGGTAAATTCAAACATCGGAAAAGTAGAGGGGCAGCGAATCACAGCTAATACCCGAGCATAGATAAATATCCAAACTAATCTCAGGTATTAGCTCTGATTCACCCCCCTCTACTTTTCCAATGTTTGAATTTATTCCCACCATTTTCCTGACCAGCGGTCTTTCTGTGAGGCAGTCTCCAGCTGCGCCCACCTCTCAAACATGTTCTCCCGTTGATGAAGGGTTTATCCCGAAAATTACTTTATTATTTGTATCTGTGTCTTTTCTGTGTGTTCGCACCCCACATCCATCATCTAAAGGTAAGTGGTGGCTCATTTCCCTATCCTAATTTGATTTTTTTTTTTGTTATAAGCTTCATGGAAACAAATATTTTAATAGTTATGTAAATGTTAAATTAAAAAGTACGTCAATTATTTTAAAAGTTGAGGGTTATTTTTTTAGAATTTATTCTGCTTTTATAACAGACTATTGAAGTTTTTACTGTAGGGATTTCGTAATTTTTTTAAAACTATTTTCATACACAGAGTTACAAATGTGGGATACTAGTTCATTTTGATGGTGGCAAATGCACACAAAATGAGTTTCAAAAACATTCCAGATAATTACCTCCCCACACACAGGCTGTAACGATATTCCAGAAAGGTGGGATGACCCCCACAGCACTGCAAAATACCCATACAGGAAGGTGATAGCAAAGTAGAGGAGCTAGGCAAGATTTCCCAGAAGTGAGTCTTGTGGAGATCAAAGGTTCATTTGTTGAAAATGTTCGGAACAGTTATATCTCATCCTCAACTACTAACTGTGTGAATTTTTGGAGAGTTTAGAACAGACTTTCAATGTTTTTACTATGATACAGGGCAAATTCAACAGACGCTGTATAGGAAGTATCAGTATTGAAAGAAATGTATTAGCTCCTTTCAGTTTCACCACAATTGGCTGGGTAGCCTAATCCTCTCCATTGCCAAAATAATGTCATTACATTACATTAAGAGGAAATAGTTCATTTTTCAGTCGAGATTTTCCAATTAACCTCAAAATTTGTGTGAAATTTTACAATATAAATCACAGGGTTGTTCATCTATTTACTAATTTATATTCTTCCTTACAACACACATGATCAAAATATAAAGACACATTATCTAATTTCTTTTTAGAGTCTGGACTAATGTGACCGACTAAATTTCTCCGATGTTAAAGAACGTTTTAAGAATTCCCGAAAAGTGTTTGGCCTATTATAAAAATCACTAGTACAGGAAACGGTGTTTAAAGGCAATATGAACCACATCAAGGAGAGAATAAACATAACATTAGCAATAGGGTTGCATAAAAAAACTAAAAAAACAATTATACACGTCTCTTCACAGTTTTGTTACATGACCACTAGTGAGAACATTCATACCGCGGGATAGTTCACTTGGAACAGATGTCTTATTTCTTACAAACATACTATCCATCAAAACTTATCAGGCTAAGACTAGAGTGGCACACAGAACACTATGGAATTCTTCCCCATTTTCAATATGGGTTTCGTAGAGGCCTTGGCACACTTGATGCTCTTGCTTCCCTTGTTACTGAGATACAAGAGTGTTTTACAGCCCACCATTACACAACCTGTGTGTTTACCGATCTGACTGGTGCATATGACAACGAAGTCCCAGAAATTCTAGTACAAAAACTTTTAGTGTATTTACTAGAAACATTCATACTAAATCTTTGGAATATTCTGTAGAGCAGAGCCCTGTTAATTATGTCACCAACTGATATAATTGGCATGCGGCATATTGGTCTCCCACGAGGATCTATCCTTGCAACACTC
>JARYHS010004608.1:0-37981 GCA_031002005.1 Vandiemenella viatica
AATTTTCGAAGATAAAAACAATAAAAATATTTGATTCTGCGCGGATTTGAACTTGGGTCAGAAAATAATGATCCAACACGCTAACGCATAGACCACGCCGCCACTTCGTAAATAGGGCAATAATTTACTAGATACCGGACATTTAGATTTTTTTTTTTTTTTTTTTTGCATGCGAATATCTCAAAATGTAGGCTGTATTTTGAGAAACGGCTATACCACAGACTATATGCTGTGTACCCTTCAACATATATGAAGAGATCGAAATCCGTTCTTAACAAGTCTGATGGTCTCCAAGGTAAATTCGCATGTAGAATAATTCAAAGGAAATAACATAAAACATGAAATGGGTGTGCACCAATACGGAATAACTGTTCGAACAAAATTATGTGTCGAGTTGAGCTGTGTTATGACGCGCGACAAAATACTAGAACAGCTGACGAGAGGCTTAACGTCAGCCGTCGAGATAACAAAACAGAAGAGGGCTGCTACCACTAGCGCCAGACCAGAGGCGGCGGAGCTTTCAGCAACTACGCGCCGTGTTTTCAGTTTGCTTTTGAGTCCATATCCTGCCATCAGTCTAAGAAATTTAGTGTGTCAAAATATTAATAAAAAAAAAAAATGCGTTAAAATCTTTTTACTGATTACAAGTATTGCAACAAATATAATTCGGTAGACGTTATACCGGTACTGCAAACATTTTATTGCCTTAAACAGGTATGTGTTATTGATAGTAATGAAACAGTTTATGCATTTTTGTTGTTTCTAGTTGTGTGCCTAGTACTTTGCATCAGGTTGATACTTTGTTACTTTTAATAGAATGCGAGCTGAACTGGAATCATCTGTGAAGCTGTTTCTATTCCAGTCTTTAATGTCATCCATTTTTAAAATAACGACTCGCTGCTATATGCTGAGAAAACATTTTCCTTACTATGAATGATAATCTTTCTGTTTCGATTATTTTCAAGCGTTCTGGCCTCGCATTCGGGAGGACGCGGTTCGAATCCCCGTCCGGGCATCCAGATTTGGGTTTTCCATGGTTTCCCCAAATCACTCCAGGCGAATGCCGGGATGGTTCCTTCAAAGGCCGTGGCCGAATTCCTTCACGTTCCTTGTCCCCTTCCTTTCCCGCCTCTAAGGGAGCGTCCATAAACCACGTAGCTCTATTTTGGCCTCATGTGAACCCCCTCCTCCACACGTAGCCTGACGTGGCTTTTTCATCCCCCCCCCCACGCGCACGCGTTTTCCCCTTTTGATTCCAGAAGACATTTTAATACTATTTTCTCTTGTCAGACTATCGTAAATTACATACAGATAATTAAATGACGGAAATAAATATCCACATGCTGTTGTGTGTTCTGTACCTCATTTTAACTGTGACAAATAATATGAATGGAAAGCTACGTGGCCTGGCTCGGAACCCCCCCCCCCCTCACGTAGCCCAACGTACTTTCTCAGCCAACCCCTCCCCCCCCTTAGACCGAGCAACGTAGTTTATGGACGCTCCCTGTTTTGTGCTGAATTACTCACTGTGCGATAACCGAAACCCGCTCCAATTTTCTTGAAAGAAAATTAAATAAATGTCGTTGCCCTACATATATGTCCTCGCTTGCTGACGCTTACGGCGCAATTTTAGTTAAAAAAAATTTCCAACAGCGTCTGTACTGCCATTTTTATAATACAAGCCGCAAACCCGAAATACATTTATCGGTAACCTGTACCTCTAAAAGTTACCATATGAGACGAACGTCATTCCCAATCAGCCTGTAATGTATTCCAACGCTAGGAAGAAAGGAAAAAATTAACAATTTTTCGATGGTCATTAGAGGCGAGAAAGGACTGAGGGCAAGGAACGGGAAGGAATTCGGCCATACTTTGCATTCGCGTGGAGTGATTTGGGGAAAACTTGGAAAACCCAAATCTGGATGCCCGGACGGGACTCGAATCCGCGTCCTCCCGAATGCGAGGCCAGAGCGCTAACCGCTCACCCACCACGCTCGGTGCTTTTAATTTTGTAACAATTCAAGATCCATCCAGAAAAATAATCCACCAAGAAAGGTAGAAATAAGCTGGATTAGGTTGTAGTGATGTGGCGGTAATATGTCTGGATAAAACCTCATCGTCTAGCGCAGTGCTAAGGGTGCGTCCATAAACTACGTGGATCGGTCTAGGGGGGGAAGTGGCTGGAAAACTACGCTGGCTACGTGGGGGGGGGGGGTTCCGAGCCAGGCCACGTAGCTTTCCTTTCATATTATTTGTCACAGTTAAAATGAGGAACACAACACGCAACAGTATGTGGATATTTATTTCAAGTCTTTATTATCTCCGTATGTAATTTACGATAGTGTGACAAGAGAAAACAGTACAAAATGTCTTCTGGAATCAATAAAGGAAAAATATACGTCCTGCGTAGGGAGGGGGGGGGTTAGAAGGAAACGCCACGTCGGACTACGTGGGGGGAGGGAGGAGGGTTCACAGGAGACGTGGTTTATGGACGCTCCCTAACCTGAACACTTCACGAATCGACCAACAGCCGGAATTCATTACTCCCGTTTTGTGTATTTTAATCGTCACGGCAAAATGTTAATAAGAAGTCTGCAAAGAACGTCCGAACAGCTACCAGAATAGTCTGACGTCATAAAATATGCCAGGTCTGAAATAAAAAAATTTCGGGGTAAGACTGTAATCCATAAATGAAAATCTTCACATGTGTTTCCCTAAGAAATGTGTGCCAGTAGAAGGACTTTATATTATTTTCAATGTGAAAATTATTTTTTTAAGTGCTTTCACCGAAAAATAAGTGAAAGTTCTGCAGAAAAATGAATTCGTATTACGGAAACTTTGTGTATAAATAATTATTTAATTCAACAAATACCACACAGTAATGAAGAGAAATGGATGTAGGAAAGAAAACGTGTTGGTGGGTATCGAACCCCTGACCTGTTGGCCCCTGCTGCTGTATACTCGCATGTGAAGTATTACCATCTACGGTATAAAATGAACGGCATTATGATGACGTGTTACTATATTATGCATCCAGTTAGTTCGAAACCCATATTCTAACTGGAAGTGTCTCGAGGTTAGAAATAAAGTTTCGCTTCATTACTGAGTAATAACGATGCTCCAAACGAAACTTAGACGCAAACCGCAGCTGCTAACACAGACACAATATCCCTGTTGTGTTTGTATTGGTGAGCTCAGCTGTTTGTCGCGAATGCTGACCACCAGTTGCTCTCCTAATAAACAAATATTCAGTCTTTTATCTTTTACTGTATGTTGATTATGTTTCTAGGCACTATCATGGATAGAACACATTATTTATTGTCGTTATTAACATTCTTGTAAGCCTTCTTTAGTATGGGACAGGCCCAATATTGACATCGCTTTCGCTACATTCTTCATCTCGCGAGACATGCATTTTCTTTGAAGTATAACTCACTGTCCATTTTATAAAAAAGCATCCGGTTCACTTGGCCTTAACGCTTCGCATCTACCACACAAAATGGCGCCAAACCACACAACACCACCATGCACCTCTCGAGTTTAAGACACCGAGCGTGGTGGTGTAACGGTTAGCGTTCTGGCCTCGCATTAGGGAGGACGGCGGTTTGAATCCCCGTCCGGGCGTACCAGATATAGGTTAGTCCATGGTTTCACCCAAATCACTCCAGGTGAATGCCGGGATGCTTCCTTCAAAAGGCCATGTCAGAAATTCCTTCCCATTCCTTGCCCCCCATCCTTTCCCGTCTCTAAAGACCTCGCCGTTAAGAGACGTTAGGCGTTAAAAAACAATAGTTTAAGACGGATGATAGAGCTGTAAAATCTGCTTCATTTTCAAGTACGATATCCCGCGAGGCTCGTGCTTAACCGTTTGTCTACTTTGGAGAATAGGTTACATCGATATGCGCAGATTGCAGTCCACGCTAGCATACTCGGGTGAGATTCATTAGCAACAGTTGGCATCACGGCCTCGCATTGCGTATTCCCGTGTCGCCCTCGCCCAGGACAAACGTTCAGACCCGTAAAAACCAATTCCATATTGGATTACTTTGCAATTTACTTTTCCTATCGGCATTACAGTTGATCACGTGATTAAAATCCTAATACAATCACTAACACACAGAGTGTCCAGGAATGAAAGGATAATCCTGAAACTACACATCATGTCCTACTATATTACAAGATTTCATTTTACTAAAAGTCTCACCATTTTCGAAATATTGATTTTTTTTTAATATTTTTTCGAAACATGCTAGTTTCTCTGTTTATTCCATGCCAATTCTACAAATTAAGACTTTTCGAACCCTGTTTTTTTTTTTTAATTACTTAAAGTATTTGAGTCATCTATAACAACGTTCTTTTTCTCCTTAAAGAACATAAAAATCTTAAATGTTGTAATTATTTATACTTGTTTTTAAACTGATTGTATTACGGTAGTTCAAATCTGCTAAAAGACACCATTGTACATAATAAACTTATAGTAGAAAGTTGATGATAATGATTAAAAAAAAAGAAGGTTGTTGCCATGGTGTGCATACAATTTATAGACAGAATAAATGCAAGTAATATTTTATATTACGTTAGCAGGGTGCAAAAAGTCTTAAATTGTAGTAATGGAATAAATTGAAAAAAAGTCACTTTTTAAAAAAAAAAAAAAAAAAAAAAACAATATCTCGAAAATGGAGAGACTTTACTAAAATAAGTTTTGTGATATAGTAGGACATGATGTGTGGTTACAGGATTATCCTTCCATTCCTGAAACACCCTGTATAATAACGGACAAATAATCAGCATTCTATAAAGAACATTTATTAACACAGCGTCTGATCAAATATTACGACTCACTTTCATCTCAAACGAATTAATTTTCTGCATCCAGCGTTGTGGTATCTCATTTTAATTCTAATTTCATAATAAGAATCAGTTTGGAGCTACGGAATTCAAACTTGTTGGTTTTTTAATTACTATAATTTTGTTGTTGCAGCCCTCAAAAAACAGTTAAAAGCAGAAACAGATCAGCACCGTTTAGAATTTGTGCTTAAGCAACTCCGTGATTGTGTTAGCAAACAGTTGGTAGCCCTGCGGCTGTTACGCTCCCTGCCTTTCCTCCCCCAGGCAGCGTCAATCTGTTTGCGTATTTTAGTTCACTATTTTCAAAGTTACACTGGAGAAGATTTCATAGTTTAAAGTATGTTCATCTCTATCGTCAAGCATTATTAGGAAAGTCGAAATTAAAGGAAATTCGTCTTTACTGATGGTCAGCGTCATGGCTGTTCCATTTAGTGTGCTCACCCCCCCCCCCCCCCGCTAACCGTCACGTAGTGCACGGCTTACTAGAAACAAAGTAATGGCGCATCCGGTGAATTATTTGAATTTTGAACGGATATAAAACTTGTAACAAATGAAAAATGTGTATTAAACCACAAAACATTTATTGATGACAGTCATACGGTGTACACCTTTGTCGAAAAATAAAATAGCTTTTTTATCGAATAAGTGAACCTACGTATTGTAAAAATATGAACAAAACTGCAATAAATCAAATTTTGGATACTTTTTAATGCCAAACATTACGAGATGAAGTGAAAAGTGAAGAAAGTAATTTTTTATAACGCGTGTAAAATCAATTCTTACACCACTCTCCTTCATAACTCTATTCCTCACTAATACTGAAATTTTATAAAAAAATTTGCGTGTTGTACTTTTTGAAATATTTAACCGTTGTAGATGTTCTGTTTTTGTTACAATATAGGAGCAACGACATTGATAACTGGTTTGGATTAACCAGCGAATGAGTAACTGTTATTGAAATAAGCAACGCTACAGAACTGCTGATATTTCCCTACGTTAACATTGCCACAGTGTAGTCAGAGCGACATTTTGACTCCTGTGTCGTCTGGATTCCGCGGCAACAAAATCAAATGGAAACGTGTGTCTTTTCTTCGCGAACTTAGGAGCTATTCAACTATTATCTGTTGTTTTTCGGTGCCGTTCCTGATATGGATGTGTCTATTACACGGACCGAGCGTGGTGGGTGAGCGATAATATTTCTGGAGGACTCGGGTTCGCAACCATGTCGGACCATCCAGATTTTTACTTCTTATAGTTCTCTAAAATCTCAAATCTCTCCAAGTGAATGCGGACGATGGATTATATATATAAAAAAAGGACATGTGCGAATCCTTTCCCTTAGTCCTTACGTACCTGCAATGACGTCTAGACCAGGTTATTATATTTTCTGATTCCGTCTAATTAGCTAATGGCATAGTCGCAGGCTGCATATTCTGTTGAGACATATTGCATTCGGTGCTTTGTTTGAACCTCCATTACGAATCAGTAATACAGAAAACTGCTGGTGTAGTATTTGCATGTCATGTGTCTTCACTGCAACAGACCACAACAGCGATTTTTGTTTTGTTTATAATTGCTTATGGTTTTACAACTCGTCGACGTCGGGGTCATTAGAGGCAGCATGGGATTGGGGACAAGTAGCGGGAAGGAATTCGGCCATGGCCGCTTCAAGAAAGCATCCCGGCATTCGCCTGGAGTGATCTGGGGAAACAATACTAAACCCAGTTCTGGATACTCGAACGGGGATCACAACCCGCGTCCTCCAGACTGCGAGGCCAGAGCTCACTACCACTACCTCCAAGGGGCGTCCATTAATAACGTGAGCTGAATTGGGGGGGGGGGAGCGGTCAACGGAAATCACACGTGAGGTTTGAAATTGTAGAGCTAAAAAAAAGGTTTACAACTGTCGCGAAACTCGATTTTAGGGGAGTATTTTGGTCCATAAAACCGATCTTAAGGGGGGGAGGGGTGTAACCACCCTTCGGAGCATGAGACATAAAAAAGGGGTCTTAAAAAGTTCCGAGGTCAATTGGTAGAGGGGCGGGGTCTCCCTCAAAATTACATTTCATTTTAGATAGAGGGGGGGGTCCGACGAAATCTCACAAAGTGTCACCAGAGGCGGGGGGGGGGGGGGGCGGAATTCCGGAAAAACACCTCATGTCAATAATGGATGCCCCCCCCCCCCCACAGTGATGAGACCAATCGCGACGTCACTGCTTCTCGAATACGTCACTCAACTCTTCATAAAAACAGAGCAGTTCAGTTGGGAAAGTAACCGTTAAACCTTCAACTCTTTTCATCATTTACTAAGAACTCGGCAAAATATTAAGGAGCCTTACAGTGGATGAAGCATCCCGGCATTCGCCTGGAGTGATTTGGGGAAACCATGGAAAACACAAATCTGAATTGCTGGACGGGGATTCGAACCGGCGTCCTTGAGATTGCGAGTCCAGAGCGTTACCACTCACCCACCACTCTCTGTGCGGATATATTATGGAAGCTTCTAGCACGGCGGCATAGTGGCGCTAGTTCCGACACTCTGTTCTGTAAATGTCTAATTCGCAGATATAATTCTAATTCGGATAAGGTCAAAGTGATTATTTAACACCAAAATAACTGAAGTATCTTAATAAAATCCGCTGCTAAGTAATAATTATGTAAACAGTGAAGTTTGATATTTCACCTATTAACAGTGCAAAAAAAAAAAATATTTTCATAAATCATCGTGATATTGGTTAGTTTTAATTATTTGTCGCGTATTGTCACCGAGTGCTGTGGAAATGGAGTCTCGACTGTAATATTCCATTCATAACACTGACAAGCAGGGCGTAGCAATCGAAGGGCCCCAAGCTCAGGGGGGCCCCAAGCTGAGCTCAGGGGGTCCCCTAAAGCTCAGGGAGCCCCTACCAGTAAACCTCACAAGAATTGGTAGAAATAATAAAAAAAAAGTAGGTCGTCCTTCTGGCTTGAGGGACCGATGCCCTTGTTAACCTAGCTACGCCACTGCTGACAAGTCTCAAATATTCAAGACTAAACTCTTTCCGTCACTTATTTACTCGACGAGCAAACACAAAAATCTTTAAGCTCTCTGCAATCTTCATTGCTTTTAACAATTCTTATCATAGGGACCGTGCGCAAACTGCGTGGCTCGGTCTAGGGAGGGGGGGGGAGGTTAACTGGTGAAGTTACGCTGGGCTACATGGGGGGAGGGGGAGGGGTTGCGAGCCAGGCCACGTAGCTTTCCTTTCATAACATTTTTCACAGTTAAAATGAGGAACAGAACTCACAACAGCTTGTGAATATTTATTTCCCTCAGTTAATTATCTCGGTATGTAATTTACAATAGTCTGACAAGAGAAAACAGTACAAAATGTCTTCTGGAATCAAAAGGGAATAAATCTATGTGTTACGTGGAGAAGGAGGGGGGGGGGGAGGGGGAGTTGAGGCACAAGGCACTTAGGGCTACGTGGGGGGGGAGGGGGGGTCCACAGGACGCCAGAATGGAGCGACGTGGTTTATGCACGCTCCCATATGGCATATGCAACTGTTGACGTAATAATCTTGTACCTATTTTGTTGCAGCGTTGTCTCGACTCAGCGCAACAATCAAGTGCTCGCCAGGCCGCTAAATCCCGCTCGTCAGCTGTTTTAGATCGATAGAATCCAGACGGGTCGCGCATTGTGATTGCCTTATTAACAAAAATTTGTCGCCCATGTTACGAGATTCCCCCCCCCCTCTCCACGCCACGTGCTTTATGGACGCTCAGTTCTCCAGGCGATACGGCGGCCGCTAGCAAGTCCAGCGTATCAGCTTCTTTATTATTATCAGCTGATAGCACCACACCGCTAGTGGCGTTACCTTCGGCTTCGTGGAAAAATGCGGCGCATCTGTCTATATTACGTAGTACACATCTTAGATACGATTTACACAACGATCCGTATTATTGCAATTATTTTTACATTTGTTAAATTATTACAGTACGTTCACTTTTAAGAATATGTAGCTATTGTTTAGTAGATGAGTGAGTTGATGCGTCCTGCTCATAAAACAAAATCTATTTAAAACATGGACGCTCCTTTTTGTCGTAATCTTTTTATTTTTTTTAACTGCTTTACGTCTCTTTTTAACATCGAGGTCTTTAGAGACGGGAAAGGATGGGGGGCAAGGATGGGGGCAAGGAATGGGAAGGATTTCGGCCATGGCCTTTTGAAGGAAGCATCCCGGCATTTGCCTGGAGTGATTTGGGGAAACCATGGAAAACCCAAATCTGGATGCCCGGACGGGGATTCGAACCGCCGTCCTCCCGAATGCGAGGCGAGAACGCTAACCGTTACACCGCCCCTCTCGGTTTTGCCGTAATCACTGAGGACGTGTTTAATTAGTTAGAAGAGTGTATCGTTCCATAAATTCCATATTTTATCTGAAATAAACTATTTCCACAATCTTTGTAGTTAGATTAAAGTATAAATTAAAAAAAAAAAATAGATGTATGATACTTTATAACATAGTTGGCAACCCTGCTGTCGGTGGTACACATTGTTTCCGTTGATTACAGAAGTTTAATTTTCTCACGTCTAACTTTCTCCTCCCCCATTCCTATAAATAACAAGAACTTTTATATCATCACCAATGAAAAGATATTTCGGGATTATTGATTTCATATATTACTGTCTCGTTATCTGCGTAATGATATTCATAACTGCAAGATATATGCTGCGTTGTTAATTTTGTAAAGTCTTGAGAAAAAAAAATCTTATCGTTCAAATACTTCACACAATTTATCATAATATCATTATTTTAATACGAAAGAAATTTATTGTATAATCCACTTATACTGTATAAGGCGAGTATCCAAAGAATCAACGGGGGAACCCCCGCGATCTCTGCCAGTGTAGTTCCCGCGTCTGCCGCCAGAGCGCTCGCTTGCTGTGCTTGTCGCCATTGTCTCGTGTCGCGTGGTGGGGGTAGCTGATAATCAGGTGTATTCGCACATTCTTAACGTATTTTCAGTGTTCAACATGCGCGTATTAGCCGGAAATCTAAAATACTGTGACGCCACACAAAACTTCGACACAAAATAATATTACTTGTGGGTAGCTGTAAAATAAGAATGGAGAAAGGAGGACTTGTGGTATTCGCTTCAAATTTACCACATACGTTCCTGTGGTCATACCTTTTAAGAAAAAGTGTACAGGAAAGCAAAATTACTCTTACCTTAGACGTGAAGCAACATAAAAGTTACGAATTAACGCTTCAGAAAAACCGCCATTGCACTACATATTGGCACGTCAAAGATGATGTTATTGTAAAAACTCTGGCTTTACATCATCACAACAACTGTGAAATCTCTGATGAATTTTTCTGACACAATTTAAATATGTGTTTTTCGGTTTGAGACCATACAGCCATTCTACATTTTTACAAAGCTTCTTACATCCATTTGCGTAACTTATAAATATGTTTCAGTGCTATGTGGAATAGGGCAGATACAAGAATATTTCCATGTGAATTGCGATATTATTTGCTATCAATAAAAAGCAGACATCACGCCGAGAAATATATTTTTTCTTTTGCGTGAACCGTCCATAAACAAATGCAGCAGAACCAATTTCTTTTGGCACTAAGCGGTGAGTAGTATAATTCCTCTCAAATGGCCGCTTCCGATTGGTAGCGATGTGCGGCCATCAGTAGCCTATTGGATGTGTAATTTATGTATGAATCCGCGTATTACAATACGTTTACTTACTGAGTGATAAAATTGCCTTTGAAACGCACTCTATTTAGTGACAAAAGGTCGTAGAAGCTTTTCTTGATTCTATTAATCCGACATCGACTGATTTATATTTTATTCCGTTTTTCAGAATTTGCTCGCGTGGCTGAAATTGTTATTACAATCGTGCATACGAAAATATATATAAAATATGACTTCGTCAACAACCTTTGGCGTTTAGGTTGTAATGCAGCCTGGACCACAGTAATAATGATAGATACTATACGATAATTGGAAATCCGCGATATCGTGTAGTTACGTTTCACTATGGTCCAGGCTGCATTACGACTAAACGCATATTAGTAAAATATAATGTCGTCAATTGTCGTTGCTAGTGATTCCTCCAGAGTGCGCATATTATCTTTGGCGCGACAATATGTAGTGCAATAGCGGTTTTTCTGAAGCGTGAATTCGTAAATTTTATGTTGCTTCACGTCTACGGTAAGGGTAATTTTGCTTTCATGTACACTTTTTCTTAAAAGGTATGACCACAGGAACGTATGTGGTAAATTTGAAGCGAATACCACAAGTCCTTCTTTCTCCATTCTTATTTTACAGCTACCTACTTGTGATTGCGTATTTTGTTATTTTCTTTGCGAGTTGTGTTGTGATTTTACCCACTGCCGACTGTTTGGATTCCATCACTGGTGGGCGCGGATAGAATCCTTATGGATTCTCACTTTGCTTTGTCTGTCGCGACCTTAATACTTGAGATCTGTTTCACTCGGAAATTTCCAGTTGCTCGTTGTTGTAGTTGTTACTCGATACAAATGTTAAATTTCATGAAATATCGGGAGATTAAATTACCGTTTTTGTTTATTTCCGTATTTATTACCGTATTATTACCGTATTTCCTTCACATATTCTTGATATGGATTAAATGAATGCTGACAGGCGACATATCTCAATATGTTTCTGTTTATTTCGTGTGTGTGTGTGTTTTTTTTTTTCCCCACGCTTTGAGACAGGTTTCAGCGAAGAAACACATAAATTTACCTCCCTATACTTCATTTCCGAAGCCAAATTTCCGGTAATATCATTTTCGCAAAATAACTAAATGTATGATTTTCTACAAATTTGATATTTCAGCAAACATTTTTTTGAAGAATAAACGTATCACTCAATAGAGAATTTCATGAATGGAGCAACAATTTTAATTTTTCAAAATTTATCTAACCCCCACGTATTTTTTTTTAAGTTAATTTTTTTTTCTATTGTTTTGATACATAATTACCAGCATTTGTGATTTGTGAACCTTTTTGAACTCGTGCATCCGTAAAATACTAAAAATAATTATATAGACCTAATATATTGTTAACTCACCCCATAAATTATAGGAACATACCGCTGTCCATACACATCTGCGCCTATAACAAGGGATTCTCCATAAACCACGTGGTTCCATTTCGGCCTCCTGTGAACCTCCCCCCCCCCCACGTAACCCAACGTGGCTTTAGTCGGTACCTTTCCTCCCCCCCTCCCCCGTAGCACGTAGTTTCCGCCCCCCCCCCAATTGATTCCAGAAGACATTTTGTACTGTTTTCTCTTATTCCCCCTCTAGACCGCGCCACGTAGTTTATGCACGCCCCCCAATGCGTTGAGGAAAGCTCATTAACTCAATTATCAAAGCAACGCCGCTCCTTCCACACCGACTGGAAACGTATTTAGTGAATATCCTGGAAATACCATATTTTTGCCCTAGCTGCAGTATCCATTGCTTTCAGAAGGTTTGGCTTACCGCTTATAGTGTTAAACTGTTCGGGTGCGCTATCCATTTAATGTGTACATATTTTACTAGTATATTTTTTTCTATGGTTTCCTAAATTGGATTATAGTTAAATCTCTGATATTTTGCGTGTGGGCCACGAATCGCTGCGCTGCATTATTTAAAATTCAATTACGCAAATCGTGTGATGAACTCTTCTTTTAAAAATTACTTTTATTTTAGTGAATTCAGTGTAATATACAGCGTGCGTTGTTAACCCTGACCGCTAGTTTAACCTTTGTGTTGATGTCTCACTGTTGTGGTTGTTCTTCCCATAGTTTTCGCCACACATATCTACCTCGTCTCAACAGTGGTGATTTTCTCCAGTATTTTCCATCTGTTGTTTTGTCCGTTTGTATTATTTCGTAGCTGCAGCATTCCCGCTCGTGTTTTCTAACTGGTGTTTGTAGTTGCGAGTCCATTGATTTATATTTGTCGATGCTGTGTTTTAGAGTCTCCTGTTTGTCTACGGGACTACAGTAGTTCTATTTACTATTGTGTTAGCTGTTTACTTGTAACGGATACTTTGTCTGCAGCAGTTTTCGTGTAACGTGACGTCAGTTTAGTATTACTAGCAGTCAGGTCACTCTCTCCACTGCTAACACTAAGTGTCGGGTAACACTGCCACAAGGGAGCGTCCACAAACTACGTGGCTCGGTCATGGGGGGGAGAGAGAGAGAGAGGGGATCACTGGAAAGATACGCTGGGCAGCGGGGGGGGGGGGGGCGGAGGGGGGGGTTCAGAGCCAGGCCACGTAGCTTTTCATTCATATTATTTGTCAAGAGTTAAAATGAGGTACAGAACACACAACAGCATGTAATACTAATTTCCATCATTTAATTATCTCCGTATGTAATTTACGACAGTCTGACAAGAGAAAACAGTACAAAATGTCTTCTGGAATCAAAAGGGATAAAAGCTACGTGTTACGTGCTACGTGGGGCTAGGGAGAGGGGATAGAGGAAAAAGCCACGTCGGGATACGTGGGAGGTGGGGGGGGGGGGCCCACAGGAGGCCAAAATGCAGCTACGTGGTTAATGGATGCTCTGTTTCGTCTGAAATTTGGTATACATGTTGCTGACGTCATTCCTTTCTAGAAAACGTCCAATTGAAGATAAAAGAAACTGAGATAGACGGTCACACTAACTATATCCTATGCGATAGCATAGGCAATACACTAGCAGCCATTTCTAATCGCATTTTGTCTTTGACGCTACCAACAAAATCAACATGGCTACCATAGAGCTAGGCGCTGCAGTGCACCGGGGCACCGACGCTCAAGGGGCCCCGGAGTGCCGCTGAGGGGGCCCCCGAGTGGAGCTGAGAGGCCCCCCAGTGCAGCTGAGGGGCCCCCGAGTGCAGCTCAGAGGACCCACTGGCTTTCTGGGCAAATGGGCAACCTTTTTTTTAGCTCTGATGCCCTTGTGATCCTAGATACGCTGCTGCTCAGGGGGCCCGCAAGCACAGCTCAGAAGGCCCCCAAGCTCCACTCAGGGGGCCCCTACCAGCAACTTGGCAGAGCTAAAAGAAAAGTCGCCCATCTGGCCTGAGGGCCCAAAATAATTTTATTTTTCAGCGGGGCCCTTGATGACCTAGCTACGCCACTGAAAATCAAGCGGTTTTATGTAATTGATTTTCGGTTTTGCTTATGAATTTACGCCTCGTCGACGTCTCGGTCATTTGCTGGCAAGGAACGGGAAGGAACTTGGCCATGGTCTTTTTTGCGAAAAGCGTCCGGCGTGATCTGACGGGCAACAGGTGGCTTCTTATGAACTCACATTGATTTACTCCGCCCAAATATCACGTAGCGCGTAAGTTTTCACTTCAAAAAACCTTCCTACTCATTGGTCGGTGCATTTACAATCTGAGGATCCTGTTGTCCAGAAGGGACGTTCCTGGAACCGCCCGGAAGAGCGCCGACGACCCTTCCTGGAGCGGCGAATAGCAAAGGCAACGAAGGTAGCGAGGCTATACCCACAGCCGGGGGGGGGGGGGGGAAGCGCTGTATGACATAACAGACATGAATGAAACATCACATACTAACATGATAATCCCTACCATGTAATAAGGGAACAGAAACAATTACAGAGGTTGTTGATAGTAACCGGCGGTATAAACTTTTGCCTTCTGTGACGTGGTCGCGGTATTCAACATCTAATAGTATTTTAACAGTTATTTGTTCCTAGAGAAGAAACGAGGCAATATTCCACAACGATACTTCTGGCATTAAAATTTACGGGGTATGAATATGGTATGTGCAGTTGTTAGTGTGTTTTGTTAAGCGCACAAATGTCACGTCGAATAAATTTATATAAATAAATAAAACCTATAGATTAGTTGTTACTAATAAAACGAAATGCAGAAGGAACAAGCAGTGCGTAGATGACTATAGCAGTGTGGGTCATTGTGGTAAAGGAAGGGAGCCACATGCATTATAGGGTATGTTTTTGAAATGCTAAAAACTAGATGAAATTTTCTCTGGAAACTAGTAACTAGTGAATTCGTTTGTATGACATCACGTTTCGGCGGTCATATCGTCTGTTAGCATCCTCAAGTGACTTCTCAAACTAACTCACGAGGCTAGTTTCCAGAGAGAATTTCACCGAGTGTGGTTAACGCTCTGGCCTCGCATTTGCGAGGACTCCGGTTTGAACCCCCGTCCGGGCATGCAGATTTTTTTTTTTTTTTTTACGTTTTCCCCATATCATTCCTGGCCCATGCCGGGATGCTTCCTTCAAAAGGCCATGGCCTAATTCCTTCTAGTTCCTTGTCTCCCATCTCATCCCGTCTCTAATGACCTCGACGTCGACGTCGATGAGGCGTAAAGCCATAAGAAAAAAAATATATATAGAGAGAAAATTTCATCTATTCACAACGCCGAGAAAGGCTCCACTCTTACTAGAAACTATTTTACTACAATGATATAATATAATAGTTTATTCATCCAATGAACAATAATCCCATGTCCATCTTACACATCAACTGTAAAGATCAATTAAAGAATGGACTAATTACATCAGACAACATACAGAAATTCTGTATATATATATATATATATATATATATATATATATATTTCTAATGAGAGAACGTAGTGACCCTGAAAAATTGACAGTATTCCCAGTTTTACGTATGTTGTTAGGAACTCCTGTCTTTACGTTGTTCCCCTCCCTGGCTCCTTTATCTGTCCTCGCAGTCTCGTGTTTTCTATCGGATACTTATTTCGTGCAAAACTTCTCTGGTAGGCAGTGCCTTAATTGATAATAACGGTTGCTGTTTAGCAGCAGAAAAGTTTGATAAGTAATTTGAATGATTTCTCACTGGTAGACGGATTCTTGTTGTTGTTTATACCCCTTGACCGAATTCCTTCCCGTTCCCTGCTTCCAGTCCGTTCTCGCTTGTAGTGACAGAATCGAAGAGGTAGCGTCCATAAATCACGTGGCATACTGTAAACTCCCCCCCCCCTTCCCACATAGCCCTACGTTGCTTTTGCCTCTACCCCCCCCCCCCTCCCCGTAGCTTTTTCCCCATTTTGATCGCAGAAGACATTTGGTACTGTTTTCTCTTGTCAGACTATCGTAAATTACATTCGGAGATAGTTAAATGACGGAAATAATTATTCACATGCTGTTGTGAGTTCTCTACCTCATTTTAACTGTGAAAAATAATATGAATGGAAAGCTGACTGACGTGACTCAGAACCTGTCCCCCCCCCTTTTCCTCTTGTAGCGCAGCGTAGCCTCCCAGCCAACACCTCCTCGAAGCCATGGCCTTGTGAAGGAAGCATCCCGGCATTCGCCTGGTGTGATTAGGGAAACCATTGAAGAAGCAAACTTGGATACCCGTGTGAAGGGGATTCGAACCTGCGTCCTCCCGAATACAACGACAGAGCGTTAACCACTCACCCACCATGCTCGGGGAAGGAGCAATGAAACACGGTACAAGAACATACTGTAGGATGTAGCTGAGATTTTATAGCGTGAAAAAGAATTTATGTGAAAGAACAAGGATAGTTAAATATGGATTCTAATCTGAAACTTCCTTCGCAGTATTATTCAAATGGTGGTCTTCGATCTGTCAGAAACAAAACAGAAGAGCCCTACATGAAGAATTATGTCAGGGTAGTCGGGAGAAAAGATATTGCTACTTGCTTAAAAAAAAAAAAAACTATTACAGTATCATTCAAACGCTGATCTACGGTTCCTCAGAAACAAACAAACAAACAGAAGAGCCCCTACGAGCAAGGAATTTAAAATAGACACCCCCCCCCCCCCGACCAAAAAAAATAGTTTTTGTGAATATTTAAGGTATGTTTTGCGATGCGAATTTTTTTACCGCATGACAGTAAAGTATTGTGTATATACAGCAGAGAATTGCTTTAGCTGTCCTGCTGTTTGCGCTAACGGAAAAGTTTGGAATTGTAGTTACAGTGGCTGCCACCAGTCACCGCTGCCGTCGCTTGTCGTCGCGTGCAAGTGCAAACCTTTTATATTGTGTCTGGTGTAGGCTGCCATTGTGTTTCTGTTCCAGTTGGTGGTTGGAGGTTGTGTTTGCGATAGCTTCGGTTAAGAGGATACTCTCGGAGAAAACTTCTTAATTTACATCGAATATTTGCTGCAGAGGCGAATACGTCACTTTCCGGTGAGTGTCTGTGTGATATGCTTAGTGACTTGGTTTAATCCTAGACTGCGATTCCGCCACTGACTGGCGTTGACGTGATGTATTACGCTGGTTCGTTTTATATTCCGTTATTGTTTATGACACGAATCGTGTTGTGCAGTATTTCTTACTTGTGGTTTGCCGTTATTTTGGTTGATGTTGTTGCTGTATTAAATCTCAGTTGCTCGCCATTTCTGATCGTATCTTTTGCTCTCACTGATAGTTTGTTGACGCCATTTGTAGTATAAACCACACACTATTTGGCGCGTGGATTTATCGCGAATCTTTTCGTGTGTTTACTACAGTTCGGTTTTAACTACTTCGTGTATTAATTCTTATGATACGGAGAAATATACAGTTATTTAAATCGTTGTTTTTCGTGCTTTAAAGTTTGCTTCAATTTTCACAATGTATATTGTTTTGAGGATACATTTTGACGTATTTTTTGATTTACTATAGATTGCGATTCCGCTGTAACTACATCCTCCGCGCGGAGTAATATTGCGGTGGCCAATCGCAAGAATAGTATTTTTTACCAGGAACACAACCTGGACGAGAATTACATAAAGTATTTAATTAGTCTGTATTCCCTTCTGGATTATTCCACCGCTCGAGGGAGTATTAAAACCAAAATACGAGTTCAGAGTAATTCTTCTTGCCGCCGCAGTATTAGTCCGCGTGGAGGAATGTAGCTACAACGGAATCGCGTAATTTGGTACGCATATTATTTTTGAAATTGCCAGGTAAAGCTTTCAAATGTATCTAAATGCTTAAAGTTGTTCGAAATATGGGTACATTGTTAGACGTTAATACGCAACAAATACATATTTATCATTTGTTTTTATTGCATGTGTATCTTAAAATTCATTTTCGGAGACAAAACTGCATTCGACATTCATATGGATTCATGTAATCGCACACGTAATTATAAAAACAATTCAGTTATTATGGCAGACATATTGCGCTGAGAAATTTACATTCGTATAAGTCATGTAGGACAGAGAAATTAGCGCGAGATGTTAATATTCCCATAATACTTCATTAGAAGGGAAAGAATTCCTGTGTGAGTAGGAACTCTGGACCAAGTAGTGAAAAGATGGACAAAGGCGTAGAAATGCGTTGTAAGAAAGGTTTTAAATAAAATTTCTGGCCGATTTTAACGGCTGTGATATATCACTACATCTTATCGAAAGGCAAGCCATTGCTGTAATGGTAACTTCAGTATCGAATTATTCCTACACTACGTGGTTTTTCACTTTACCTGGAATATCTTCTCAAATACATCCTCTGACACGTGTGTATAGTAAAAGCTCCTTATTCGCGGGGAATACGTTCCTTAAAGATACCGCGAATATGTAACAGTAATTTGTATGGGATTATTGGAGATACGATCCAAGGTTCCGAGAAAAACCAATTTAAATCAATTTATTAAGAGATTTTAAGCAATATGTTTTAGTTATTATTGTCAGGCTTAGGCAATGTTTTAAAAAATTTCGTAATTTTTTGTTTCTGTTTTATCACTTTTAAACGGCCTTTCAATTTGAGTTGTGGCATTTAAGGGGCCATCCACAAATTACGTCACACGAATTTCATGATTTTTGGACCCCTCCCTCCCCCCATGTCACAGGTTGTTACATTTGTGGAATCCCCCCCTCTCCCCTGGTGTGACGTCACATATTTTGCAATTTTAAATTTATAAGTTAAAACAGCACTTCCAAAATGATTTCTAGTTAAAAAATCATATCAACAATAAATCAAACGATTAAGAAAATATTAAAAAAAACATTAAAAAGCGAATTAATGATTCAAAATTGAGTCATCATGTGTCCATGGATTTTGAACCCATTTATGACACGCCCCCCCCCCCTTTGTCACACTTTGTTGACATCACCCCCCCCCCCCTCATGGTGTGAAGTAATTAATGGATGGCCCATTAACAATTTGTATTTTAAAAACAAGACTGCTTTCCATAGACGGATCAATTTTCATGGAGAAGTCGCAAAGCTCATTTCCCATCTGCAGACCTTCACACAGGTTTTATTAGAATTGAATGTTGCCATTTCAGTGCTCGTTGAAGCGTCTTCTTCAATGAGTTGGGGATTTAACATATCCTCCAAATCGATTTCAGTCTAATATTCATATTGCGATTCAAGCAACTCTTGAATGTCACTTGATTCTATCTGTTCAAAATCATTTTTATTTATTTATTTAAGTCATTAGAGGCGGGATGGGACTGGGGACATGGAACTGGAGGGAATTCGGCCATGGCCTAGTGAAGGAAGCACCCCGGCTTTCGCCTGGAGTGATTTGGGTTCAAAACCATGTCGTCCTATGCCAATCGCAACTTGAGCAATGTTTGCAGTTAATGTATGAATTTGCACGGATTCTCCGATAGTGAGATGAGGCCACTGGTTTTTTCGAGCATGATTTCAATGTGTATGGCTTCAGTTCTCGCAACGATTCTTGTACTGTAACAATGCATTAGGCTATGTCAAAATTTTCCAGCATTACATAACATTCATAAATAACATTATAAATTGCGAACAAAGCAGAGGGGACAAGTGTTATTCCCTCAGAATTATTGCAACGAAATACTGATAGATTCAGTTGCAATAAGATTTCTTTTCTCTTTTTTTAGTTGTTTCGGCTAGATAGCTTTTGTCAAACAATCTGCATTTTTGATGGAAATTTTGATCGACGGCATGTTTCATTTAATGCTTCGCAAGTTTCAATTATAATTTGACTCTCTACAAGGTACAATGAATGACTGAAATTTTAAATCTTCAAAATCATCGCCAATAGCAAAGTATATCAAGGTTATTAATAACCTTTGAGTAGCTGGTACAGATTTGTGGTGGATTCTAATATAACCGTGGCACCGCAGTTTTATCGATTCTTATGTAACTCGACGAGACAAATTGAAAGTACCGAGCGTGGTGGTGTAACGGCTAGCGTTCTGGCCTCGCATTCGGGAGGACGGCGGTTCGAATCCCCGTCCGGGCATCCAGATTTGGGTTTTCCGTGGTTTCCCAAATCACTCCAGGCAAATGCCGGGATGCTTCCTTCAAAAGGTCATTGCCGAATTCCTTCCCATTCCATGCCCCCCCCCCCCCATCCTTTCCCGTCTCTAAAGACCTCGCTGTTAGAGAGACGTTAAGCAGATAAAAAAAAAAATTGAAAGTGAACAATAAAATTGATTGATATCTTGCTTAGTTCTCGAGATATCGTATGTCAAAATCGAAAAATGACGTGGTTAGTTTGAAATGAGGCCACGACCAGAAGAAATCCTTCGCCATAGCCAAATTTGATGATTAATTCGTTTGTAACTCGACGGAACAAATCGATAATAAGGAATACGTTTTTCTTTCATATCTCGCATGGATCTCGAGATATTGTATTCCAAAAGTGAGGAGGTTAGGGTGAAATCTGGCCTGGACCAGAAGGAAAAAAAATCACCAAAACCACTACATGGTGTAAACGCGCTCTAGGTGTTTTATTTTCTTCCTAATGGTTGTTGTAGGTT
This sequence comes from Vandiemenella viatica, assembly GCA_031002005.1. Classification (NCBI taxonomy): domain Eukaryota; kingdom Metazoa; phylum Arthropoda; class Insecta; order Orthoptera; family Morabidae; genus Vandiemenella; species Vandiemenella viatica. The sequence continues at coordinate 20,566 of JARYHS010004608.1, forward strand.
GAAATACGGCCTGGACCAGAAGAAACACTAAAAGCACAAAGAGCTACTACACCTATAACTGATTTTTAACATGGTGTACTCAAAAACCAAGCGAGATATCAAAAATATTTTCGATTTTTTTCCTCGAATTCTACAAGAATTTATCACAAGATTGTGGTGCCACGGTAACGATAGAACTACCAATTTTAGAATAACGATGTCATTTTTCTTTCCATTCGAGGACGTAGGGAATAGTAAAAGTTTTGTGGTTGATGCTCAAGATGTTAATGTAGTAGTTGTCCGGTTCTGCGCGTAATATTTCTTGTAATAAATTTTCGTGGGTGCATTTTTCTCCAAATTTTATCCAATCTCTGGATCTAGACCAAAGTCTACGCTTTTTTTTTTAGTAAACAGTGATGGAGTCAACGTCAAAAATGCTTTAACTTTATTACTTATTGCGGCACGCGTCACATCCGTATAAGGAAGCTACAGGCAAGATTGACAAATTTCTTTTATCTTTGGATTGAGCGTTTGCGCTATTCTTTGATGAAAACGTGAAGTTTTTACCGACAAATTTGTCAAATAAATTTGTTCGTCTACAGGCCCCTTAGGGAGCGTGCATAAACCACGTAGCTCCATTTTGGCCTCCTGTGAAACCCCCCCCCCCCCCACGTAGCCCTATGTGGCTTTTGCCTCTGCCCCCCCCCCCCCACACGTAACTGTTTTCCCTTTTGATTCCAGGAGACATTTTGTACTGTTTTCTCTTATCAGACTATTGCAAATTACATACGGAGATAATTAACTGAGGGAAATAAATATTCACATGCTGTTGTGAGTTCTATTCCTCATTTTAATTGTGAAAAATTTTATGAAAGGAAAGTTACGTGGCCTGGCTCGGAACCCCCCTCCCCCCACGTAAGCCAGCCTAACCTTCCAGCCTACCCCCCCCTCCCCCCCTGGATTGAGCCTCGTAGTTTGTGCACGCTCCCTTAGCCCGGGTGCACATTGACGCGCAGTCGACGCAGCGCAGCACAGTTTCTGTGTCTCTATGTTTTGGGGTGGAGCAGCGCGTATTGAGACGCAGAGCAGGGCAGCGCAGTACTGCGCCACGTTGTAATCACTGTGCCACGCAGCTCACTCGTGCCGTAACACTTCTTGCGTTATTTATAATCTTGCTTTACTTATAATCATTTCCATCTATGGAATCAGAAAAATTGATTAATCTGGTGGGTAACCAACCTGCGATTCACAATATCAGTCATAAAAAATATATAAAAATTAAATTTAAACAAGGAATTTGGTCAATGAGCCCAACAAGTGGCGAGTAAATTCAGCATTTATCATACAACTGTCCACTTGCAATTTTCACTTTTCTTTTCTTTTTTTGAATTCATTTTTAATAAAACTTCGAAAAAGATTGATATATATAGGCTATTATCTCATTATTTGTTTTCTTATTATTTGTACTACATCATTCAATAGTGTCCCCGAGAAACACTTAATTTGTTGACACTGCTTTTTTAGTTTCAAGTGTTTACGTTCTGTTATATACGGTAGTTTTCTTAAAAATATAATATGAAATAAAAGAAAGAAACATTCTTATAAATGTCATGTACCGTCAAACGCTAAATAATTAAATAAATAACCACGAAAATACAGCGAGATTTTCTTCAGTTCTAATAGATATTTGAGCTTTGTCGAGAAAATAACAGGTTACATTATGCCGTGAATCTCCGCTCGAGTCATCCGGAAATTATCTTTTGAGAATTCTCTTGTCATTGCAAAAGCCAGATGAGAGTTTCTTCTTTTCATATACTCACTTTTGCCTAGTTTTATCTAACTCGGCTTCTGTTAAAGTAATAACAATTTTCCAAGCTCGGCATCCCAATCTGATTCAGAAATCAAAAATCGAGTTTTTGCATCGACATGTTTTTGGTTACGCTTTACGGTTTCTCGCACAACACAATGCTTTGTAAACTGCGCTCTAATATGCGCGAGTAACTGCCAGTCTGTGCTGCCCTGCCCTGCTCTGCGCTGCCCCTACTGCGCCACGCAGCTCAATGCTTTGTAAACTGCGCTCTAATATGCGCGAGTAACTGCCAGTCTGTGCTGCCCTGCCCTGCTCTGCGCTGCCCCTACTGCGCCACGCAGCTCAATGCTTTGTAAACTGCGCTCTAATATGCGCGAGTAACTGCCAGTCTGTGCTGCCCTGCCCTGCTCTGCGCTGCCCCTACTGCGCCACGCAGCTCAATGCTTTGTAAACTGCGCTCTAATATGCGCGAGTAACTGCCAGTCTGTGCTGCCCTGCCCTGCTCTGCGCTGCCCCTACTGCGCCACGCAGCTCAATGCTTTGTAAACTGCGCTCTAATATGCGCGAGTAACTGCCAGTCTGTGCTGCCCTGCCCTGCTCTGCGTTGCCCCTACTGCGCCACGCAGCTCAATGCTTTGTAAACTGCGCTCTAATATGCGCGAGTAACTGCCAGTCTGTGCTGCCCTGCCCTGCTCTGCGCTGCCCCTACTGCGCCACGCAGCTCAATGCTTTGTAAACTGCGCTCTAATATGCGCGAGTAACTGCCAGTCTGTGCTGCCCTGCCCTGCTCTGCGCTGCCCCTACTGCGCCACGCAGCTCAATGCTTTGTAAACTGCGCTCTAATATGCGCGAGTAACTGCCAGTCTGTGCTGCCCTGCCCTGCTCTGCGTTGCCCCTACTGCGCCACGCAGCTCAATGCTTTGTAAACTGCGCTCTAATATGCGCGAGTAACTGCCAGTCTGTGCTGCCCTGCCCTGCTCTGCGTTGCCCCTACTGCGCCACGCAGCTCAATGCTTTGTAAACTGCGCTCTAATATGCGCGAGTAACTGCCAGTCTGTGCTGCCCTGCCCTGCTCTGCGTTGCCCCTACTGCGCCACGCAGCTCAATGCTTTGTAAACTGCGCTCTAATATGCGCGAGTAACTGCCAGTCTGTGCTGCCCTGCCCTGCTCTGCGTTGCCCCTACTGCGCCACGCAGCTCAATGCTTTGTAAACTGCGCTCTAATATGCGCGAGTAACTGCCAGTCTGTGCTGCCCTGCCCTGCTCTGCGTTGCCCCTACTGCGCCACGCAGCTCAATGCTTTGTAAACTGCGCTCTAATATGCGCGAGTAACTGCCAGTCTGTGCTGCCCTGCCCTGCTCTGCGCTGCCCCTACTGCGCCACGCAGCTCAATGCTTTGTAAACTGCGCTCTAATATGCGCGAGTAACTGCCAGTCTGTGCTGCCCTGCCCTGCTCTGCGTTGCCCCTACTGCGCCACGCAGCTCAATGCTTTGTAAACTGCGCTCTAATATGCGCGAGTAACTGCCAGTCTGTGCTGCCCTGCCCTGCTCTGCGTTGCCCCTACTGCGCCACGCAGCTCAATGCTTTGTAAACTGCGCTCTAATATGCGCGAGTAACTGCCAGTCTGTGCTGCCCTGCCCTGCTCTGCGCTGCCCCTACTGCGCCACGCAGCTCAATGCTTTGTAAACTGCGCTCTAATATGCGCGAGTAACTGCCAGTCTGTGCTGCCCTGCCCTGCTCTGCGTTGCCCCTACTGCGCCACGCAGCTCAATGCTTTGTAAACTGCGCTCTAATATGCGCGAGTAACTGCCAGTCTGTGCTGCCCTGCCCTGCTCTGCGTTGCCCCTACTGCGCCACGCAGCTCAATGCTTTGTAAACTGCGCTCTAATATGCGCGAGTAACTGCCAGTCTGTGCTGCCCTGCCCTGCTCTGCGTTGCCCCTACTGCGCCACGCAGCTCAATGCTTTGTAAACTGCGCTCTAATATGCGCGAGTAACTGCCAGTCTGTGCTGCCCTGCCCTGCTCTGCGTTGCCCCTACTGCGCCACGCAGCTCAATGCTTTGTAAACTGCGCTCTAATATGCGCGAGTAACTGCCAGTCTGTGCTGCCCTGCCCTGCTCTGCGTTGCCCCTACTGCGCCACGCAGCTCAATGCTTTGTAAACTGCGCTCTAATATGCGCGAGTAACTGCCAGTCTGTGCTGCCCTGCCCTGCTCTGCGCTTGCCCCTACTGCGCCACGCAGCTCAATGCTTTGTAAACTGCGCTCTAATATGCGCGAGTAACTGCCAGTCTGTGCTGCCCTGCCCTGCTCTGCGCTGCCCCTACTGCGCCACGCAGCTCAATGCTTTGTAAACTGCGCTCTAATATGCGCGAGTAACTGCCAGTCTGTGCTGCCCTGCCCTGCTCTGCGCTTGCCCCTACTGCGCCACGCAGCTCAATGCTTTGTAAACTGCGCTCTAATATGCGCGAGTAACTGCCAGTCTGTGCTGCCCTGCCCTGCTCTGCGTTGCCCCTACTGCGCCACGCAGCTCAATGTGCGCCCCGGGTAACCGTTCACCCATCATGCCCGATCGGTTGACAGTGGTTGAACCAATATGCCACAAGTCTAAATTTCCACGATAGTTCGGTTTCTGCAATATCATCCTTAAATACTACAACGCTCCATCTGTTTCTTTTTAATATGTCGACCACTTAACAATACATTTATTAATTGCGATGGGGAATATGGTCAGGTGGAATTTCCCTCCATTCCAAGTAACGAAATTTACTTATTTTTACAGTGAAATCCTCCACAGCGTGAGGTGTATTGTCCCTCTCTCTCTACCAGTAAATGTTGTTTCCTAACCCGAAATGTCTAAAATCAATTGCTTACTTATTTTAATGATCCTGTATTACTTTCCACATGCTGCTTCTAAATTATTGTATGAAATATTGATTTTGTTATACTCACGGAGGTAGATAAATGTTTTGTCTTGAACCTGTAGGATCTCTGTATTTTTAACGTGTTTTAATCAGCTGTTTCGTGTTGTTTGGTGTTAGTGGCTTTGTAGAAGCAATGTTATTCTCTTCAGACGATTAAACAGTGTGACTTCGATCCAGTAGAAGCTTACTCCGCAAAATAGAGGTGGGCCCAAAAAATTAATGCTTTTTGTGCGACAGTAACACTGCTTCAGGAAATGGCTGCTAATTGTGTGCTGCAGCTTATTTGGTTATTTCCTTACTGTCTTCTGACAGTACGTGTTATACACAAAACTCGTAATTGGCTTAGCATTTGGTTGATTTCATTTAAATTATTTGATTTAGATGTTTGATATATGTTCGTCTGCATAAAGTCGTAAGTTCACCTAGTTTGTGTGTCTGATGTAATAACTTAATGTGTTTGAACATTTAGTTTGAATGTGTCCCGTAGTAATATCGAAATCTTTGCTTTCTAGCATTCATAGACTGTAGGTAATTTTCTGTTTGTCATTCAGCTGTGAGGTATCGAATTCTGCATTGATCCTATCCTGAGAATGTCATTGGCTGTTATTTGCTCTCTCTCTCTGTGTATGTGTGTGTGTGTGTGTGTGTGTGTGTGTGTGTGTGTTAGAGATTATCATCATTATGTGAGTGATTGCCTGTTAATTATGTTCTTGAATTTCTTGTCCTTGTCCTTTTCTTTCAGTTTATAATCCTTAGAGCGTTCATAGTGTTGCAATAAATTAATTACAAATGGAGTTGTATGAGATACTGCAATGTTAGGTTACACATGTTTAATCAGACGTGTGTGGTCTTGTTTGAATGTCTCTTATTGCGTTATGTTTTTATTAATATAAGGATGTAAGTCCAGCCATCAACACTAGAGCGTTTATTTCAGCAGGGACAAATAGAACACGTAATATCTCCTTCTCCTTGTTATTGATTCAGTAATATTTAGTGTGCGATATAACATCAATATATCACCTGTAATGTGTCCAACCTGGCTTAAATTTTCATGAAAATAAATTCCACAGTGCAAATGTCTCTCACTTTTAGTCAGAAACTCCCCTTCTAGTCTACTTGTAACTAAAACTATATTCTACAGCATTAGTGATTAAATAATTTTTCTGGGTATATTTTTTACTCCATTGTATACATAAAGATAACTTCATACTTGGATACTTGTGCAGGAACTTGTATCAGAATTTGTATATTTGACAAGTCGCGGCACTTTCCCTTGTACAAACTGCTCAACCATTTGACAAATATTGGAGTACCTCTTACAGTTCACTAATGTATTTTGTATATGCTCATGTCACCTTTGACTTTGACTTGCATCTCATACACATGCATGTGCAGTAGCCAAGTTTAACACTACCAAAAACTCAAACATGGAAGTTATTGGTATATACCATAACTAGAAGGTTTCCACTGTTTCTCTGCTCTGTTTATGTCTTTAGTTCTTTCCTTAATGTAACCTAAGCATCTTGTATTTCATGTCTGGGTAGATTTTTTTGCTTCAATGTATGGTTCCTTTCCTGCTTCATTATCATGTAAGCACAGACACTTAAAAAATCTTACTCATCAGGAGACACTTTTAATGTTTTGACGGTTAAAATGAAAATTATGGCATTTAATAGCACATCAGTGTACACACATATCAGCAGGTGATGTAAAGGCAAGTTTCATACTCATACAAGTCAATGAAGGCCTCGAGACAAGTTTCAGTGCCCGTGCCGATACAAGTCTTGATATTTGTTCTGTCTTTGTGCCAGATGTAAACATAGCTTAATCACCATATACAGCCAATCCTTGTACGCTGATAGTGAGATTGCTGATTAATGGTATATAACCTCCCATCTTAATCCTAGCATCAAATCAAATTTAAAATCACACAATCTGCTGGCATTCCTGTTCTCATAGTGATGATTTCCTGGCCCTCGTTTTCCTTCCCCACAGCTTCTGTCATTACTTCAGCTCCGCTGTGCCTCTAGTTTATCCCTAGTTTTGTTTCATACATATTTTTACCTTATTTCCCTTACAGTCTTAGCTGTATGGTTTATTACCTCCATAAGCAATTTTTTCCTGTTGCTCAATCTCTTACCTGACAATGAAAATTTTCCTTCTCCCTTATTTCTAAAATAAATTGATAATATTCTATCATACAGTTATTTTTTTTCTCTTCAATATTCTGCTTCTAAGTCTTCCACCAATATTTATCCATTCCTCAGCAACAGTATGTTCCTTGTATATGCCAATTATTTTCTTCACACACCTTGTGTCCTGCAGTGTCACCCGACCCAACTTGCTTTACTGTCTCATTTACTCGATGCAGTGTTTGGTAATTCCCACAGACAGATTTAATTGTCCTCCTTTGCATTCCCTCCAGCTGTGGTGTTTGATACTTATAATGTGGTTCCCATAGCACCCAAAATGCCAGAGCATGGACTCACCAAAGTTTTCCAACTAATCTTTCTTACTTCTATGGAACATCCCCTCATTGACCTCTGAGACAGTCGCAATACTCTGAACCATTTTTCCACATGAAATCTAGTGTTTCCTACCCAGATTAGCTTACCATTCATTTCAGAAACCTCATCTTTTGTGTGGTTAGTGGTTTGTGTGTACACATCGACTATAATTGACTCCTAACAAATATTAATTAAAACACAATATCTTGGTAAATAATGTAAAAACAATCGGAATTATTGGAAAAGTAAGTTTCTGGGTGACGAATTCTTCTAATGTAGGAAACCAAAAGTATGGGGAGCAAATGTAGTGTCAAAAAAAGTGGAGGTGAAAACTGAAGGTACAGTAAGGGTAGTTTACTTGGACCATGCTCCTCATGATTCTTAAACAATTGTGTTTAAGTGCAAAATTTAGAAGAGAGATTACATATTTTTATGTAATAGGATTGTGGACAATTGCACAGGGTGTATGGACTGAATATGTAGCTAGATATCCCAGGCTGGAATGGAGATAAATCCCAAAAGAAACAGCTTCTTAGGTACAAAAATTGATTTTTTTTTATGATGATAGATTGAAGGAGGAATTGCTAATTTAAAATACAAAATGTGACTGTCTTGGTGTATCTTTTGATTATAAACTCAATTAATAATGTACATTAATGTGGTGGTTGGGAGAAATTTCATTTTTGTTAGTTTCTAGGACAAGTGATAAGGAAATATTCTAGGAAAAGGAGGAGTTTGGGATGCAACTGCATTCTTAGAATATTGCTTAAGTATGTTGGTTTACTTTGGGATTTACAGTATGGGATTCAGATTGAACTCTTGGAGTATGTACAAAGAAAGCAGCTAGATTTGCCTGTGAAAATTACTATAAAAACAATTGGTAGCTGATATAATATAGCACTTGGCTGAAAGTCATTGTTAGTTAGTAGACAGTAAAGAGAGTTTTGGGAGGTTTTGAGGCATGTATTGGCAATGAAACCTAGCTGTATATTGGCATGAGAATTGTGAACAATATATTAAAGAAAAGAAATAACCAGAATCACAACTTTCACTTGATTTCAGGCACAAGGGAACTGGAGTTTTATTTTGTGGTGGGCAATGGAGTGAAATAATTTAATGAGATAATCATCAATCAATTTACTTGAACCGGTGAGATTAAAATTCATGAACTGTGATAGTACTGTTTTAAATTTCATTTCATTTCATTTCATTTATTCACCATATGATACATTTTCATGTATATTGGTTTCGTCATTTTAAATTTTTATACATAATGTAAATAATTTGGATATTCAACTATAAATGTAAGGCATATAGAAATATACATAAGATTTGTACAATTTATCTGTAACTACTAATTTAATAGACACAGGTGTTTTACATAATTTGACTACTTTAAATAGTCTTCTACAGAGTAATAAATTGTCACAGAGGCTTGTATCATTATATAATAATATTTTATTGTTATATTTGACATAACCTATCTCTTTTAATTCTACTTCTTTGTTGTAATAACTGCGACTCCACTGACACTGTAATAACTACCCCAAAAATTGTCAGGAATCAGCCGTATCATTCCACACTTTCCCGGAACACCTCTACTCATTGCTTTTGTTCGTATTGTGTAGTATACCACCTTGTAAGGAGAAGTTAATATTCCATATATTGTTATTCTTCTTTCCTTCCATAACTCTTTAGTAGCACCTGCCCAGTGAAATGAGTTCAGAACTGATTTAGTTTTACAATGTTTTACCAAAGTTCAGTTCATTATGAACACCTAATACCTGGACACCACAGCGGGGCTTTAATGCAAAGATTTAACACAGCTCTATTTTATTTTTTTACAGTAAGCAAAAAGTATTATGCTTGACGATTCACAAGTTGTTTGACTTGTTATGAGTATGAATATTTAGCCAAGGAAGGTCAAAACTAGTTCTTAATATCCCATAAGTTAATGTCCCATAAGTTTGACCCAAATTATTAACCCAGTGACCTCACTGTACATAGTAACTGTGAACAATTTTCACAACTTGAGTTCACTGATTAAATCCTCATAACAGTAGTAGCCTTCACTGCTGTTTTTCATGGATCTATGTATATTTATTCATCTGGAACTTGTATTTTATTAATCATTGTCTTTATGATGTAGTTTATGATTGTTTGTAACTTCCATTGGGGTTATATTTAAAGTATTACTTGCCAGCAATTTTATTGAGAATTTTGATACTGGTATTATCAACAAATGTTACAAATATTGCTTGTGTGGCCTAGAAAGGTATGATTCCCACAAAGTGTATTTAGTTATCCTATTGGCTTTCCTTTTACCCAATATGGCAGATGAACAGTAACACTCTGGTCTCGCATTTGGGAGAACACAGATTCAAATACCCATCAGGGCATCCAAATTTGTGTTTTCCGTGATTTCCTAAAATCATTTGAAGCAAAAGGCCAGGCAAAAAAAAAAAAAAAAAAAAAAAAAAATCCCAAAGCAACATATGAGGATATATTTTTAATTCTGTCAGGGATATACTTTCAGCTTTATTATTTTTGTATATAAACATATTAGTCTTAGTATAAATATCATTGCTGAAGTATTCTTGTGAGGAACCGAAGAGTTTTATTCTGCAGAAGATGAGTCTGTTTCAGATGTCAGAAGAGCACAGATATATTACATTAATAAGCTATAAAGCACTGGCTATATATTTGTAAATGAAAACACCATTTATTAGAAACTGGTTTTATTTATATATGCTCAGACACGTTTCGCCCTTGTTGAATGGGGCATCATCAGTGATACTAACAGTTGAGATGGTTACATGGTGGTCAGAAATAGCTCCATTGGCACTTTTTAGTGACCAGAACCGTAGTTGTGGTTCCACATAACTGTAAGAATAACTATTGTTACCCTCTCTCGGAGGTAACTGTATCACTGTTTCAAAATCTATTGATTTACACTTTGGGGTTGATGAACAGTAAGTTCCTGCTGGCATACTTCTTGTTTACTTTTAATCTTCAAAAAATCACCTGGCATGAATTTTATTTGTATTACATAATTATTGTTTACCAGAGAATGAAATTAGTACTTATGTTCTGTACTGTATGATATTAAATTTTCCTTTGAGTTTATTGATAACAGTATTCACTTTGTTCTTTATACCAAATAAACTTTGCATATAGTGATCATTAAGACTAGTACAAATTTGTTTGTTTTTAAGTGTGATAGGGATCGAAATTTTTAATTTTAATATAAATTATATCATACAAAAGTACATAATTTACTGTATTATATCATCAGTATGGAAGTGTAAAGCATATTACCAGTTTTAGAAATGTCTTTTTGGTTATAATATAGAGACTAGTGCACTTTTTGCAAAGAAATTTTACTTATGTGAGACAAGCCACTTATAGCAAGGAGCATGAGAATGTGTTATTATCTGTCTGTTGTATAACTCTACATACTGTCAACATACCTGTATCTACTATTATTATCAACAGGGAAGTTATTAATATTAATATTTTAGAGTAGAGACTACCTTATCATTGAATATTGGTACTCTTGTCAAATTTGTATGAGGAATTCATAACTTTTTTGTAAATCAGTTATTTTTCTGTATTTTGTTTCCTTTTTTTTTTATTACTTCTGGCCTTTTGTCTCATTGATGTTGAGGTAGTCAGAGGTAAGAAAGCACTGGGGAGGAGGGGATGCAATGGAAGAAAAAGGAATTCATCCATAGCCTTTTGAAGGAAGCATCCCAGCATTTGATGACTGGTTTGGGGAAACCATGGAAAACCCAAATCTTGATGGCTGACTGGTGATTCGAAATCGATTCCTGAATGTGAGGCCATTGTTTTACCACTTACCCTGATTATACACCACATTTGGTCTTTTTTATTTTAAAATGCAGCTCGCTGATATAATTCCATAGGAAGGTGCATTATATAACAAATGTATCTTAGAATAAAGTTACAGTTTAACATATGTCTGGTACATAGCATTCTAATTAATGTTTGCAAATCAGTATATTGGTGTGAAGAAAGTAATATATTTTTTTGTAATGATGTTAGAGGTTTTACTGATTTTGTAATTTTCAGTGTATTCTGTGTCTATATATACCCATATCCCTGAACATTTGTGCTATATTGTAGTGTAGCGAACTAATTTTTGTTTCTCTTTGCAGGGCAACAATTGGATTTCAACAAAACTTGTTAGCTCTGGTGTGGTGGAGGAGACAATTTGTGTTCAGATGGCTGTAAATACCGATTTAATTTGGTCTAATATAAACAGTCTCAGTACATCTCATGAGGGGAACAGTAGTAACATATCAGCTGTCAGGCCCCTGCAGCTGACTTGCGCTAAATGTCTGAATATTTATAATACACGAGATTTTCTAATAAGACATGTTTTCGGTCACAACTCTCTCATAAATATTCCAAAATACATTTGCCAACAATGTGGACTAATTTTCTTAGATTTGTCAACATTTGGTGCACATAGAGCTTATCATACCTGTGAAATAATTTTGACGCAACAGCCGTTATTTCATCCTGTGTGTGCCTTTTGTGCACAGATATGCCTATCTTGGAGTTCTCTGATAAAACACGTGTTTAAGCATGTCTCAGCTGTTTCCTGCCCCCTGAATGTCTGTATGCATTGCTCACGAGTATTTGAAGATTTGACAAGGCTCCATCTCCATCAGGACTCATGCAGATCTTCACAACTTCCTTCCTCATTTTTGCAAACAAGGTAAGATTTAGCCAAACTACTTTAATTTGAGGTTATGCTAATGCTTTGGAGATTGAGATTTTGGCTTCGATCTACTTTGTTTTAAATCAGTATACATTAAAACAAAACTGGGCGCTAATAACCTCGATGTTGACGCGCCCTAAAGCCCGATAAACAACATAAAACAAAACTATGTTTCAGTACAGACATAATAGTTGCAGGCTTTTGTATATGTAATTAAATTTCATGCTTAAGCCCTGCATCAGAAATTATCAACTCTTCATTAATGTAGTCAAGAATGAACTAAAAACTAAGTATCGTGGAATACTTCCTTTTCTGGTGCCAAGTTTCTGTGTAGTTTTTATTATCAAGTTAATTGTCAGTCTTGAGTAATGGTAAGATATGAGTTCTAGTTAATGATAAATGAGGTTACTATATAACAGGAAATAGTACGGCCAAAGTAATATTATTGTTAGGAAGAATGAAGTAAACTGAGAATCCTGGTTAAGTGGTTTCAATAATCTACAGAATACCAGATGCTAGTCTATACTGGGAGAAAATGTATCTTTATTGGTATGCAGATGTTTTAATTGTTGAAGCAATGGAGGTTTTCCTGGTGTAAGAACAGTGTGAAAAATTCTTTGCTCAACTAGGTGAATTAAGTGTCAGTTTCTGTCAATGTTTCAACGTCAGTTTTTGATTTGATATTCCAGCAAAGTGTCAGTTTTCTAGAGTGGTTGCACTCATATACTCAAGGCATGCAGAATTTGCTTTTGGCTTCACAGTGATGTGTGCCAAGTTTTTCCTCGTGTGTAGGTGGAGGTACGAGAGGCATAGTGAGGCATGTTGGGCAGCAGGGCTACGGGTGTGGTGGGCGTAGTGGAGGGTATCATGTGCTGGTTGGAGCGCAATCTTGAGTGGCCTTGATAGCTTTGTCTCCTTTCTATTAAGTACCGGTAATTAATAAATGGTTTCCATGTTGCCCAAAGCTGATACTCTATGTGCCTGGTTACAATATCTCCTTAACTTTGTAAATCAAGCTGCCTGAGTGTCCTTTTTATGTTGGTTAAACATTTGTGTTGACTTTAACTCAAAGCCATGAGTAATTTCTATTCCTTTCAATCTAGCGGTTTTGCCAAAAATGCTTGAGAAAATTGTAACAACAATTTTTTTTAAGCCTGTTGCTTCTTTTCCATCTACTAATCTTTGTTTCAAAAGACTCTGTTGATCATCTAGGCTTCCTATACCTATTTATGTAGAATAGACATCACAATTTGTCTAGCTCTACTGGAAGGTTTCATTCTTCATAGATGGTTTTGGCCCAAAGCACTAGTTCTGATGACACCAGTCTCCTCATCAGTATATGCACTTTAATTTTGGTCGGTGTGGGTTGCTTTCTTATACATCTTGTGTTTAGTGTGTCATCTGAATTCCTTCTGACCAAATTGCCTAAATGCGGGCAACCATTCTGTTCAGCTTTCATTATAAGTATGCTACTTTCATGTATTTGATTCAGGTGTTTAGGAAAATTGTATAATAAAACAGTGTAGCATTTTTTTCCCTGTGTGGCAGGTATTTGTATAATTTTTGTAATGACTGAACTAGTTTTACTAATTTTATAACTATGCTGCATCTATATCTACTTATATTAATTAATTTTTTTTGCATACAGTACAGTAAATAAATTAATTTTAGTTTCTCTTCTTGCAGGGTAACAACTACAGTTCCAAAAAAATTATTAGATAAGCGTTGTGATCAGGAGGATACTGTTTCATTGGAGAAGATTGTTTCAGGGCAGATGGCTAAAAATACTGATTTAGTTCAATCTGAAATAAACTGTGTCGATATGTCTTATGAGAAGAACCACAGAACCACATCAGTTACAAGGCAACTGCAGCTGACATGTGCTAAATGTCTGCATGTCTGTATTACACGTGATTCATTAATAAGACATGTTTTTTATCATGACTCAAACATAAACATTCCAAAATTTATTTGCTCTCAGTGTGGCTTGGTTTTCTTGGACCTGTCAACCCTGTATGCCCATACGGCTCATTATAAAAGTGAAATTACTTTAAAGAAACAATCATCGTTTCAACTTGTCTGTGCTCTTTGTGCACAGATATTTTCATCATGGAATTCTCTAATCAAACATGTATTCAGACATATCACCGTGGTTCACTGCCCTTTGTATATCTGTATCCGTTGTTCTGAAGTATTTGAAGATTTGGCCATGCTTCAACTTCATCAGGACTCTAACAAATCTACACAACTTCCTTCCACCTTTCTTCAGAGGAGGTAAGATTTATCCAATAATAATACTTTTGAGATTGATGTTTTAGCATATAACTTCAATGCTTGACATTAGTGTTGGCGAAAATGAAACTATGTTCAAGCATAGCAGTACAGCTGGAAGATAGTAAATTTATGATTAATACCTGAATTGAACATTATCATTTCCTTTCTGGTATTGTACTCAAGTAAAAACAAATAATCAGTTAAATACTAAACAATATCTTTGTTGGTAATAAGTTTCAGTGTAGTCTTCTTTGCCAACTGTGGTTTCTCAGTCTTGCATAATGATATTTGAACATCACATGAAATATTATAGCCAAAATATGATTACTGATGCTTGAAATAAATTGATCATCTTAGTTGAGCAGTTTCAAGAAACCACAATCAAGCAACACGTTAAATGCTTCAGCTTCCCTATGGGCAACCTGATCAATTTGATGAGATGTTGGAAAATAACTCTCTGGCTTCATTATCAAGCAAAGTGTGGAGTTTATTGAATTGCTGCCCTGGTTGCTACGAATATCATGATCACATGTGCCACTTAGTGCAGAGATAGTGTGCTCAGAATCAGGGTGTGGTGAGTTATTAATTATGGTTGGAGGCATTGTAGATATTCAAAGGAATGGAACGTCTGCTATTTGAAATGCATTTGTGAACAGTTTTGACAATAAGTGTGTTTTGTAGTGCATTTAGTCGATAGCCCATATTAGAGGTTGACTATGTCTCTCATTTGATCACTCAGTAAAAGGAACTGGTTCTTTCGAATGGTTCACTAGTGCACTAGCTTATTTTAAATAAAGAGAATGGTGATTTCCACTTTGAGAGAAATATCTGTACTTTTTTTACATTTAGACTAATTACGCACATTAATGTCAGAGGCGATTAGTTTCATATATTTTTCTACTTATCTTGAAATATTTTTTCCCCTCTTAAATATTTACGGATATTTTCGTGAAAAAAAAATGCCATTTCAAGCGTCAGTGAAATACTTTTTGGGTTGCCGAGAATTTTTGAGTGGATAGTTTGATAACAATAAAGCATGGTCAATTTTACATTAATTTATATGTAGGTACGAATCACAAAGTGCACTACCACTTTCACAAATCTTTTCACCTTAAATCGAATGGAAGTTACTGTTCATAGATAATACTTGGGGCTTTTTTCGTTCAGCAGCATATTTCCATTTTTTCTTCAAATTTGCCCAGATTTGAAGGACCATTTCACTCACGAATGACGCATCTTTAACGCAAAACAATGACAAAAATATCAAACAAGGCATCATGTCACAACTATGTTTAAATGTGTGGAGTGGTCATTTAATACATCAGAACTGTAATTTACACTAAAGATGTAAGAGAACATGTATAACATTACAACTTAATGGAAAGAGAGAGAAATGAAGTGGTAGTGTGAGAGCTCAAAATTATTAATGTTACTTAAAGTTGAATTTGTTAAGCGAGGCGCAGGTCGAGCTGCAGACCGCTCGCCAGATGTTTGCGACCGCGGAATTCGCTGACGCGAATCGGCAATTTCCGAACTTCGCTGACGCGAGTCCGAGGTTACGAGGACGGTCGGCACGCTTCGCGAGCTCTTTTTGCCCGAAAACATCATAGTATTCACATCGGCTCTCGCACGGTCGCCCCGCTGCCCAACTAACTTTGTCGTCTCCCTGGAAAGTTGCTATTAATTGGAAGCGAGGTGGACCCGCTCCTCGGCCATATTTTGTGTAACTTTGTGGCCAATAAATAAATTAAATGTTCGCGGCGCAAATTCTTTTCCACAAGACTTTCCCGCATTCCAACCAGTTTCTGTGACTGGTAGATTAAATCGCAGTGGTGTCAGGAAATTTACAGTAACAACAGCCGAACGTGGAAAGGAGCGGCAGAAGAATTCCGGAACGGCAGAGGACATTGTGGTAACAATTCGCTGCAGGTTGGTGCACCCATCCCCACGCGCCAAAGTCATCCGGCCTCTGACAGTAGGTCAGTCGTACTTGCAGACCACTGGCATTGCACCGGTGAGTGTTGGAATGGAGAATAACTCACCCACTGCCAGAGAGAAAAGAAAGAGAATGAATGAACAAACTAGTAACTCTGGATCTGTAGAGCAAAGATTGGAGCAGATAAACAGTGACTGTGTCATGGTGTAGAACAGAGAATTCACGTTGGTGAGTGAACAGCTGTCGGGCGATGCGTGACAGACACTGACAAAGGCAAAACTTGTTATTGGCGCTCACTCGATTAAAATTAGTTAAAACAAGATCGCGTACTGTTCTAGACCCTGGCCAAAACAAATGGCTGAGTGACTCCAAGAAGAACTACTGTTTACTTTTTGTGAGTGACAGCTCACTCTTCCTTTCAGAATTTTTTTTGGAAAGAACTGGTTTACTGATGACATCTCTACATATGTCCTTAATCAAGCTGTACTGGTATCCTTTTGTATTGGTTAACATTCATGTTCTCTTGATGTCAAATAAGAGACTTCTCTAAACTATACAAAGTTATTGCTAACCTCATCACTAGGTCCAGGCATACACATCTCGCAATCCCTTAACTTACTGGATGGTCAGAAGAAGGTCTTCATACTGACTTTGCTTACCAGTCTGGCAATACATCCTGAAGACATCCCAGCATATGCTAAAATAATATGTTATTTAGTCTCTTGTTTCCTTTCCTTCCTCTTATCTTTCTTGCAAAGTGCTCCCCTGATCTGGGTTTGTCTGTACCCATTCAGGTAGAATATATTTTACACATATGATTTAGCTTGACAAGAGAACCTTCTGAAAATACATCTGCCTCAAATTGTTAAGCTGCAGAGGAGGTGGTGTTTAGTGTGATATGAGTGGCAGCTTTCAAAACATAGATATTGTTGTTAGTTTGATGTGGACAGAGGTGTTACTGTGGGTCTGGTTTATAAAAATGTCATATATGCGTCCAAATCCTATAGTGGGTAGTATGGTAATATTTAGAAGAATCTTCTAATCTATCCTTGAAAAAGTCATCACATGAGTCTAATGTGAGTGCACCTAGCAGTGCCTTGTTAGCTATGAGGCAGGACGGTAGAAATTTTTTGGTTATAATAAGCAGGCCAGTGAAATAATAATGCAGTGCGAGGGATACTGTATGAAGGGCACATGTGAAGGCAACATTCAAGGGCATTGAGGACTCTGCACATATGGGA